>PVKB01005142.1:0-108575 GCA_004027205.1 Ctenodactylus gundi | reverse complement strand
GATGGCATCGGAGAATCAGCCTCAGTTTTATCTGTCATAAAAACATTTGCAGGGGCAGGCCAGCCATTGGCTGCCCCCACATCCTGATACATTGAGGGGGTGGAAGGGGCTGACTTATCATCCTGTGTTTTTTAACAATTTCTGGTCCTCATACAAAGACCAGGGACTAAAGGCATCAGTAGCATAAGAGCTTTTTACATTGTCCCTAAGCTTTTCCTGAGCATCTAAATGCATAGTTCCTTTCTCTGGGAACCATGGGCACAAACCTTTTATAAAATTTAAAAATTGTTGCGACCCTTTTTTTACTATTTCAACTCCCCGGGATCCCATCATTTTTCTCATCATGCATACAAACCACACCTCTTGTCCCATTTTATCACCACCCTTTTTACCTATTTGTCCTCTTTCCTCCTTATTACCTATTTCTGAGCGCTCCTCTCCGGCGGTGTCCATCACTGATTTTCCCCCATGCTCGAGCCCCACTTTGGGCGTCAGATGACCGAGCCCGCTCGGTCAGTCAACGAGAACACGAGAGGGGGAGTACGGATTGAAGAAAACTGAACTCTTGCAAGGGACGCTGCAAAAGACGCTTTATTGTTTACATCTCCCCTTATATACCCTCCTGAGCCTTCTCCCTTGTTAACAGAACAGTCCCGTGGTTCAACACCTGATCCAAATTTCAAGCAGAACAACACCTGACTTAAATTCCAGACAATAAATGCTTCTTCGTGGAAAGGAACTTGGCCATGGTCAGCAATGCTGAGGCTCTCGGGCCCTGAGGGCCCCAACAAGTGGGTTGGGGGTGTAGCTCCCCTGTGCTAGAAAAAAATTAAGAAGAATATTTTGTTTTTCTATGTTGACACTGGAGAGTTGCCTGTCTGGGAAAACCCCACTCTCTTATCTGCTTTTGAACAGAGAACAAAGAGCACCTGCCAGCCTCCACTCAAAGGAGAAGGCAAAGTCCGGAGGCCCATAAGCACCAGACACTCGGAGATGGCAAAAGATGGAGCTAACATGCCGGGAGTCCCTGGTCCTCACTTGGGAAAAAGAGAAGACCAGGTAGTGAGGGTCAAAGCCACTGTAAAATCACCCACTCACTTCTCCAGTCGTGGGTGCAAGTAAGAATTTCAGTGCTGCACATGGGCTCCTGCCATCACATGTTCTTCTTCTACACTTTTCTGTCCATTCTTCCATACTGTCCCCACATGCTGCAGTCAAGGATGCTGGCAGAGGGGCAGGAAGGAGCCAGTGAAAACTGCATTAGGAAACTTGCCGCTGATGGATATGTCCATGGTGTAGAATGAGATGAAGCCTTCAGCTCTATAATACAGAAAAGGTAAAATATTTTATACATGCATCAAAGATGATCACAGTGAACACTCAAAAACATGTAGTTTATTAATGCTACTTGCTATGTTTGGATATGGTGTAAGTGTGGCCCTTTTGAGCTCATGTACTGGAAATTCAGTACTCAGTGTGGCAGTGAGAAGTGGTGGATCCTTTAAGTGATGGGACCTAGAGGAAGGTGTTAAGGTCACCAGAGCCACCACGCTTGGAAGAGATTCATACTGGTCTCGTAGAGCTATTTCTGAAGTGAGAGGATGGCTACAAAGCACGGCCACCCACATGCTTGGGCTCTTCTGCCTATGACCTTCTCTCTTCCTATTTTCTGCCATGTTGTGACTCAAACAAAGTGGCCCTCATTAGTGACACAGCAGATAAGAGTCCCTGACCTTGGATTTTCAGCCTCCAAAACTGCGAGCTTTTCTCTTTTCTTTAACTGTATAAGTAATTCAATACTGAAACTTCAATATAGCAACAGAAAACACACATCATTCTCCAATAAAGATTTTTTAAATACATTGATTTTTCCTATCTTTTTGAGACAGATAGTCTTATTCATTCTGTATTCGTGAATTGAATCAGATTTTGTAAGCTTTCTTGTTTAATTGACAGTGGTCATGAAGATAATTTTTATAAAATGCTCTGGCACCTTAAAAATAAATCTTTTTTAAAAAGTAAGTAAAAATAGAAAAAAATAAGAATATTCCCAATTATAATGAACAAAAAAAGGCCTGATCAGGGCATGGCATATTATTTTTCTGACGAGGAAAGCAGAATTCAAACTATTAAATTAATGAAATTCCCATCAAAAATCTGTAGTTTGACAAACATATTCAAAAATTGTACAAATAAATGAAATTCCAAGTATAGTAAAGATTATAAAATGAACAAAAATTCTTAAAAGTTATCTTTCTTGATTGGGCATGCAGCCCTCCAGAGCGCCTCGGGACCTGGCAGAGGCATCAGGGGACAGGCGGAAGCTGTTAGGAGTGCACTCATTGGTGGCGCAGCCCTTCTGAGCACCGTGGTGCTAAGAAAGCAGGGGACCTGCAGGAGACGGGCTGAGTTGGTAGGAGTGGACAGAATGGACACGCAGCTCTCCTGAGAGCCGCAGGGCCTCGCGGAGGAAATGGCGGGCCGGCGGAAGCCTGTAGGAACAGTCTCATTTGGCGAGCAGCCCTCCCCAGTGGTTCGAAACCTCTCAGAGGAAACAGGGTCCAGCGGTCCCGGGTAGAGCTGCGTAGGAGCAGTCTGAGTGGGCATGCGACAGTCCCTTGCTACTTGAAACCTTGTAGTGGATCCAGGGCCTGGCTGGCTCCAGGCAGAGCCGAACAAGAGTAGACCAACGGGACTGGAGCGCATATCCCCATCGCCCCTCACCTCGGTGGGCAGCGAGGAGGTTGTGTTCTAGCAGCAGACAGAACCATACTGAGGAGAACCACTTAAGGGAATCCAGGGACAGACAACCAGAGTCAACCAAAGACAACAGAACCATGAGGAAACATGGAAATAAATCTCCTTCAAGAAGTCTTGAAATACCAGAAGAGCATACCAGGAATTCTAAAAATGCAGAAACTAAAGATGAAAAATGGCATAAATGATGGTAACTTCTGGGCCCAGAAATACATCGAATTAAAGCAGGAATTAAAGCAAGGAATGATGCAGTAAATGATAACCATAGATCAAGAGCAACACCAAGACCTAGCTAAGCCAAAAGCAAGCTTGGAGAAGCAAGTAGAGGAGATCAAAGAAGAAATGAACCGGAAGATAATGAAGACCATACAAGAAATAAGAGAAGAACACAACAGAGATGTAAAAAATAAAATAATTACAGATATACAAAAAATGAAAAACACAGAGGTCACAATAAGCAACAATATCAAACAATTGCAAAATAGATTATGAGATCTGGAAGACACAATGATGGAGCGAGAACAGAAAGACCATAAAGATCACAAAGTAAAAAAAGAAGAAATTGAATCATTTCAATGACTGATAGACGATTCAATAAAAAACAACCTGAAAATTATGGAAATCCAAGAGAAGGTCAAGACCAAGCAAAAGGATTAAAGGTCATATTCAAGGAAATTATGGGGAAAAACTTCCCAAATCTAAGAAGAGAAATGAATATTGAATTACTGCAGGCATTTAGAACACCAAATAATACTGATCAGAAGAGAACCTCATCCCGACACATCATAATTAAAGTACTAGAAACCCAACACAAAGAACACTGAAAGCAGTAAGAAAAAAGTAAAAGGTGACCTACAAAGGTAAGCCCATCAGAATAACTGCAGACTTCTCAACCCAGACTCTAAAAGCCAGGAAATCATGGAGTAATGTCATTCAAACACTAAAAGAACACAAATTTCAACCAAGACAACTATATCCATCAAAACTATCTTTTAAACGGGAAGGAGAAATTAAAATCCTCCTTGATATAGAAAGTTTAAAGAAACTTGCAGCCACTAAGCCATCACTGCAGAGAATTCTCAAAGGAAACTTGGATAGTGAAAGAGAAGACTACGACATAAGAGACCCCAGAGGAAAAAAAAAGACAAAAGCTAGAGGAGAATGAGCTGAGAAAGAATTAAAGCCAGTAAACAACATGGAAAAACTACAATGATAGCAGGACACACCAAACATACCTCAATAATTACCCTAAAAGTAAACAGCCTCAACTCACCTATCAAAAGACATAGACTAGCTGACTGGATCAAAAATAAAAAACTGAGACCCACAATTTGCTGCCTACAAGAGACACATTTCACCCACAAGGAAACTCATAGACTGAAAATAAAAGGCTGGAATTCAACATTTCATGCAGCAGGTCCCAGAAAAGAAGCAGGGGTACCTATATTAATCTCAAACTCATCTGATTTCAAAAGAAAACAGATGAAGAGAGACAAAGATGGTCACTACATACTGGTTAAAGGAACATTAGAACCGGAAGAAATCACAATTATCAATTTATATGCACCAAACTCTAGAACACCCAATTATGTAAACCAAAAATTACTAGATCTGAAAGGACACATAGGCCCCAACACTATTATAGTAGGGGACTTTAATACTCCACTATCACAAATAGATAGATCAACCAAACAAAAAATCCACAAAGATATACAACTACTGAAAGATACTATAGAAAACTTGAACATAACAGACATTTATAGAGTCTTTGACCCAACATCAACTGACTACACTTTCCTTTCAGCAGCACATGGGACATTATCTAAAATAGGCCACATCTTAGGACATAAGTCATGCTCAAGCAAGTATAAAGGGATAGAAATAGTCCCCTGCACACTCTCAGATCATAATGGAATAAGACTGCAACTTAACAGCAGCAGAACCAGAAGAAAATACACAAACACATGGAGACTTAACAACTTACTACTGACCAAACAATGGATCACAGAAGAAATCAGAGAAGAAATCAAAAACTTCATAGAGTTAAATGACATTGGAAGTACATCATATCAAAATCTGTGGGACACAATGAAAGCAGTCCTGAGAGGAAAATTCATAGCCATAAATGCACACATGAAAAGAACAGAACAGTCACAAATAAATTCACTAATGATGCACCTTAAGTACCTAGAGAAACAATAACAACTTTACCCAAAAGGCAGTAGAAGAAAATATAAAGATCAGATCTGAAATGAATGAGATTGAAATTAAAAAGACAATAAAAAAGATCAATGAGTCAAAGAGCTGGTTCTTCAAAAATATTAATAAAATCTACAAACCTCTGCCAAACCTCATCAAGAAAAGGAAAGAAAAGGTACAGATTAACGCACTTAGAAATGAAAAGCAGGAAGTTACAAGACTCTGCAGAAATCCAGAATATTATAAGAAATTACTTTGAACACAAATATTCTAATAAATTTGAGAACTGGGAAGAAATGGATGACTTCCTAGATACATATAAAATACCAAAATTAAATGAAGAAGATATGAAAACCTTGAACAACCCTATCACATACATAGAAAATGAAGCAGTAATAAAAGCTCTGCCTACAAACAAAAGTCCAGGCCCTGATGGATTCACAGCAGAATTTTTTTTGAGAACTTTAGAGAAGAACTTACTCCAATCCTCCTCAAACTATTTCATAAAATAGAAAGTGAAGGAGCGCTACCAAACTCATTTCTTGAGGCTAGCATCACACTAGTCCCAAAACCAGACAAAGACTTAACCAAGAAGGAAAATTGCAGACCAATATCCTTAATGTATATAGATGCAAAAATCCTCAGTAAGATTCTGGCAAACAGAATCCAATAAGTAATCAGAAAGATCATACACCATGATCAAGTGGGCTTCATCCCTGAGATGCAAGGCTGGTTCAACATACGTAAATCAATCAATGTAATACACCATATCAACAAAAGTGAAAAAAAACACATGATCATCTCTGTTGATGCAGAAAAAGCCTTTGACTAAATCCAGCACCCCTTCATGATAAAAACACGGAGAAAAATAGGTATAGAAGGGCCCTACCTAAAACTCAGAGAAGCCATATATGCTAAACCTACTGCAAATATCATAGTAAATGGAGAAAAGTTGAAATCGTTCCCTCACAAATCAGGAACAAGACAAGGCTGCCCACTGTCACCACTCTTATTCAACATAGTCCTTGAAACACTGGCCATAGCAATCAGACAAGGAAATGAAATAAAGGGAATCTGCATAGGAAGGAAAGAAGGAGGTCAAACTCTCCTTATTTGCACACAATATGATTATCTACATTGAAGATCCTAAAAACTCCACTACAAAACTCCTGGAAATAATAAAAAAAAAATTTAGCCAAGGCACAGGCTACCAAATTAACACTAAAAAATCAATAGCTTTTCTCTACACAGAAAAACAATTCCATTTTCAATAGCTCAGCAAAAAATTAAATACCTAGAAGTTTACCTAACCACGGACGTGAAGAACCTGTATAAAGTAAACTACATTACATTGAAGAAAGAAATTATAGGAGACAGTAGAAAATGGAAAGGCATCC
The DNA here is from genome assembly GCA_004027205.1 of Ctenodactylus gundi. Taxonomy (NCBI): domain Eukaryota; kingdom Metazoa; phylum Chordata; class Mammalia; order Rodentia; family Ctenodactylidae; genus Ctenodactylus; species Ctenodactylus gundi. Next base: position 102,222 of record PVKB01005142.1, on the reverse strand, counting down.
CCTGCTCTTGGATAGGCAAAATAAATATAGTCAAAATGACTATACGACCAAAACCGATATATAGAGTCAATGCAATTCCTGTCAAAATACCTACAAGTTTCTTCAAAGAACTTGAAACAACAATTCTTAAATTCATATGGAACCAAAAGAGACCAAGAATAGCCAAAGCAATCCTGAGCGACAAGACCAAGGCAGGAGGCATTACAGTTCCAGACATCAGGCTACACTATAAAGCCATAGTTGTAAAAACAATTTGGTGCTGGCACAAAAATAGACAGACCAGTGGAACAGAATTGAAGGTGCAGAGACAAACCCAAGCACCCTCATTACTTAATCTTTGACAAAGGGGCCAAATCCATACAATGGAAAAAGGACAGCCTGTTCAACAAATGGTGCTGGGAAAACTGGACATCCACATGCAGAAGAACGAATCTAGCTACACATCTATCACCATGCACCAAAATCAAATCAAAGTGGATCAAAGACCTAAACATTAAAAATGAAACACTAAACCTTCTAGAAGACAAAGTAGACAAATTTCTAAAAGACACAGTGGTAGGCAAAGACTTTCTTGACAAGTCACCAAGAGCAAAAGAAATTATCTCCATTATTAACAAATGGGACTTTGTCAAACTAAAAAGTTTCTGTACAGCAAAGGAAACTATCAACATTGTAAAAAGAGATCCAATGGACTGGGAAAAAATATTTACCACCAACATCTCAGATAAGAAGCTCATAACTAGAATATACAGGGAGCTGAAGAAAAGTCAGCCTACCAAAATAAAGGATCCTATTGAAAAGTGGGCAAATGAAATGAAGAGACAGTTCACTCGTGAAGAAATGCAAAAGGCCAATAGATACATGAAAAGATGTTCAACATCTGTAGCCATAAGAGAAATGCAAATCAAAATAATGCTAAGACACCATCTCACTCCAGAGAGAATGGCCTACATCAACAAGTCAAATAACAGTGCTGGGGAGGCTGTGGGGAGAAAGGAACCCTCCTGCACTGCTGGTGGGAATGTAAATTCCTACAACCACTCTGGAAAGCAGTATGGAGAGCTCTCAAAAGAATAGAAATACATGTCCCGTTTGATCCAGCGACACCTCTCCTGGGAATATATCCAAAAGAGGCCAAAACAACACACAACAGAGATATATGTATGCCCATGTTCATAGCAGCACAACTAACAATAGCAAAAATATGGAAGTCACCAAAATACCCATGAACAGACCAGTGGCTACAAAAATTGTAGTATTTATACACAATGGAATACTATGAATCAATAAAGTCCAGTAACGTGGAAACTTTTGCAGGCAAATGGAAGAAGCTTGAGAATATCATGCTTAGTGAAGTGAGTCAGAAGCCGAAGGTGAAACATCGAATGGTCTCTCTAATATGAGAGACCCAGATCACAACTCCTATGGAACTTAAAATGAAAAACAAAGTGAGACAGGGGGTTGGGTAGGAGAGGAGGTAGAGAGGGGAGTTAGGGGGAGGGACAAAAGGAGAGTGGGAAAGCCCTTGTCACCTTGACAAGATACGAATGTGCACAAGATGCTCAACTTCATTTTAAACCTTGAATTTCACACTTATACATATCAATAAAATGTGGGGGAAAGTTATCTTACTTGACATTAAGAACAGAAACAAACAAACAAGCGAGAAAAAGTATAGATATGGAGAACATGATTAGCAAAAATGAAATAGAAACTTCAGGATATGTGTTGCTGATAGATGATTGATGGATAGATAGATAGATGATAGTTAAGTGATAGACAGATAGGTTGACCAGAATGATTTGTAGGGACTGGAGGAATGGCACAACAGTTAAAGTGCTTTCCTTGCAAGCACAACGCCCTGAATTTGATTCCCCAGTGTCACTTAAAGTTGGGCATGGTAGCATACACCTGTAATCCCAGAACTCGGGAGGCTGAGGCAGGAGGCTTGTCCTGAGTCTAAGGCCCGCCTGAGCTACACAATGTGCCAGTACCAAATTGTTTTTACAGTACCAGCTTGGACTATAGAGTGAGACCCTGTCTCAAAATAAAATAAAGATTTCTAATAAGTCCTAGATTAATGCTTGGTCTATATAAATGAGAAAGGAGGGGAATAGCAACAATTATTACAAAGACAGTTTTGTGTTTATCAAGATTTTCATTTTCATCCATAAAAAACTGGAAAGGCATAAATATGCTATTTGTTGACTTTCTGTGTAAATTGTCATTTTAGGGGAGATTTTATAGAATTTATGGAATAAATCTAATGCCCAAAGGCAAGAAGAGCCATGGTCACAAGAGTGTGAGAGGATCCCGATGTCTTTTCTGCACTTTCATTAGCCTGAAGGAAAAGGAGAAATTGACTCTCCTTCTTGAGGCAGCCTGGGCAGAAGAAAAGCATGCAAATATTAGACAAGCGGAAACAGAAATAGACACTGCCGAGGTGAGCTACAAGCGTATCAGCAAGACACCGGGATAGAAGAAATGATAAACTGGAAAAAGAAAAAAAAAAAATACACCTTCCATGAAACGAGTAACCGTGATCCTCTGATTTGGGTTATTTGGATGTCAAGTAGACAAATGGCTCTTGCTGAATGGGGACGCTAATCATGCTTTGAAACTGCCTTTAGATCATGAGGACAGGCAGCTCCCACAGCCTGAGTGATCTGTGCCACGCTGAGATCCGGGGTGGATGCATGGCCAAAAATTGATGGGCTCATTTGGAAGAGAAATAGTTTGCCCTGAGAAGGAGAATGAACTGGCTGACTTTGCAGGGCACTTCTAGTTCCTTCTGCCCAAAACTCACAAATGTAGAATTCACAATTACAATCCCATTTGCTCAGAAACTATGAATAGACTCATCAAAAACCTCAGTCAACCTCTGTTACTGTCACTTAAATTGTTTTCGATTAACTTTGTCACTGAAGGGCCATATTGTTGAACTGAAAGTATTAATTTAAGTGACGGGAAATTTTTTTCTAATTTTTACTTGAACTTTAAGAATCTATCCTATGGAAGAGACAAATTACCTCAGAAAACCATTAAAGCTGAAAAATAAATGTGCATGTAAAAATTTTTAAATGGTACAAGTCTTAACATTTATTTATATTAAATAAATGTAGGCGGCAATATCAGAGTGTTTTACTGAGCTGCAGAGTTTTTTTCCCCCAGACTGAGAAGTAGCAACGTGAAACTAAGTGGAGAAGAGGACTGAGGCAAAGGTACCATTACATGAAAAGCAGTGCGGCTTTGACAAGAGGGGAGACAGTATCGGACAGTGAGACCAAGACAGGCCCTAGGTGCATTTTGAAGTTTGAGGTGATGGGCTGACCTGAAGAACTAGCTATACAATGAAGATGCAAATGGAAGCCAAATACAGCACCAAGGTTTTGGCTTGAGCAGCTGAAGAGATGGAATTAACTCACTGAGGTGGAGAGGTATAAGGAAGGAGCGAGTCCTACGAAGCGATCACATCAGCCCATACAGGAAAAAGTGCTGAACAGATCAAACTCCTAAACACAATTTAAAAGCCGCTTAGACTAGGAAGAGAGGAAATTGATGCAGGAGACAGAAGGAGCAAATATAAAAGCACGTATGACTGACTTGGAGAGAGGAGATGGAATTTGGTAGGTCAGTGAAGAGGATGACCACAACGGGAAAGCAAACTGTTGACCGCATTGGTCAAAATCATATCCAGATATGACAGAACCGATATCTAGTGGGAGAGCACTTCTTGATGGACTTTATTTTCTCAAGGGATTTGAAACCAAGGTATTTAATAATAGGAGAGAAGAAAAACATGATTTCAGGAAGGAGAAAGTAATCAAAAGGGGCTGAGAGCAGTGACAAGTCCCGGGAAATAGAGCAGAAATGTCAAGCAGCATCAAAGGTCAACTCAGAATTAGTGATTACCAGTTGAAAATAAGGCAAAATAATATTTTGCCAACATCAGTCATTAGCCGGACGTGTTTGGGCATCTTCTCACATGGAACTTTTCCATGCTTGTCTAAAGGGCAGAAAAAGTCAAGGGACTCGAAGTTGTAGGGAATTATAATCATGCAACATGGCATCTAAGCTGGATCCAGAGGGAAGTGAAGACGTGAGAGAGGACAGGAAAGTAAAAGGTGGATTGTAAATCTGGCTGGCTTTGAAGGAGTGTTGGAAGAGTTCGCAGGTAAGAGTGGTGATTTAGATGAAAGAGACTTAGTGCTTGCCTAGCACAGAGATGGATTTCAGGCATCAAGAAAGGAGAGCAGATGGAGATGAGGGCTGAGGTCTTGAGTAATAAGCTGGGACTGTCACAATTCTTTTGTAGACTGGCAGAAGCAAGTGCCTTGCAGCATGCTTGCCAATGATCTCTTAGGCAAATCAAAATGCGGAATTCATGAGTGTCAGGAAGAAGAACAAAGAAAGTACCAAGATCACACGTCTTTGGGCTCTTCGTTCCTGGCTACGGCTGCACGGTGACCAGAGACTAGAGACAAGGGCTGGATTTGGGGTGGAGTTGGGGCTATGTCTAAATTTTGCCAATGCCAATAGTTTGAGGGATTTAATACATCCTTTGTCCCGATAAACAAACAATTTAGATATGAAGATGAGCAATGGGAAAACAGTCCTAGGTTCTCATATTCCGTCTTCTAAGTTCCCCCATCTCCTCAATGTTAGAGAATATATTTAGAAAAGAAAGGGTTAACAACATACTCTTGGTTATAGTATAAACAGGCTAAATATTAGAGGCCTTACGGCATGACAAATAAGATGAGAGGGGTAAAAAGGAAGATTTTAAAAAAAAAGAAGTTTATAGGTAGTTGAAGAACTCAGAAAATTTATACTTCAGCCTGACAATAATGAGAATCTACTGAAAGTTACAGGTAAGAGAAAGGTATAATCATATTCACTTTTCCAAAAGATGATACCTCTTTGGTATATGGCAGATGTTGTCATAGGTCTTCAAATTGAAATTGTAGAGCTCCTACTAAATTTGATGACTGTAAATTTAATAAACAGGCAGATTTTACGTAATTTTCTTTTATCATAACGGCATGAGTAATACAGTCTATTTCTGAGGTTCTAGAGAATGTGTTAGCCAGGGTTCTCCAGAGAAAAAGAACTAGAAGATTATAGACAAAGGAATAGACAGATTTGAGGTGGTGGTGGCTATTATAGAAACTGGCTCATGCATTTTTGGAGGCTAAGAATTCTTTGTGTTTCCTGGAGAATGAAAAGGGATAATGGTATAATTTATCGTCAGACTGAAGACCTGAGGGCCAGGGGAGTTGAAAGTGGGCTCCCAAGCCAAGGGTGAAGCCTCAGAACCCACAGAGCCAGTGGTATGAAAGCTGAACAAAGACTCAGAACCTCATGCCCTAATATTCAAGGGCAGGAGGGTTTGGGAGGGCCACTCTGAAGAAGAGCATGTGCATCCTTCCCTTCTCTTTTGTCCTATCCAGGCCCTCACTGAATTGAATGATGCCCATCCGCATTAGTGGTTCGGGTTTCCTTTACTCAGTTTATCAATTTAAACACTAGTCTCTTCCAGAAACACCTTCACAGGTACACACCAGAAAGAACTTTTCCTCTGCTGCCCAAGCATCCCTCAATCCAATGTAACAAACACATAAAATCAACCATCACAGAGAATTAAACAGGTAATGCACATCAAATACGTCCCTCGCACTTGGCACTTGGAGATGACCCCCACAATGCTAGTAATACCTTTCACAAGACCTTCTTCTAATATGTATCTATTGTAATTGAGATTTTTGTCATTTTATACGGAATACATCCATAGGATTTATTTATTTATCTTTATAACATCTTTTACTTCCCATTTTATTGATAGGTATAAGTGAAATACATAAAGTTTGCATTGATCGAGTGTTTTTTGCACATACATATAGTGGCAAAATGACAAATCCTTCCCTTCTCCCTTTCTGACCCTGCCATTCTCTCCCACTCTTCTCGAGTTCCCATTATCCCCCACATTAAGTTCTATGAAATAATTGTGGTCTGGGTTTCTCATATTAGAGAAACTATTCAGTATTTCACCTTCTGTTTCGGATTCACTTCACCAAGTATGATGGTCTCAAGTTGCATCCATTTGCCTATGAAAGCCTCCAATCTATCTGACTTTATAGAGGAGTAGTATTCCATCGTATATAAATACCACAATTTATGTGTGCATTGGCCTGTTGATGGGTATTTTGGTGTCTTTCACATTTGAGCTATTGTTAGTTGTGCTGATACGAACATAAGTATACATGTATCTCTGTTATATGTTCTTTTAAATTTAGATCAAAGAAGATACTTATTTCCAGTCTTTTGAGGTCTTCCATACTGTTTTTCATAGCAATTGTACCAGTTTACATTCCCACCAGCAGTGCAGGAGGGTTCCTTTTCCCACAGTCTCACCAGCACTGATTGCCATTTGTGTTTTTCATATACACCATTCTGTCTGGGGTCAGGTGGTATCTTAGTGATGGTTTGATTTGCATTTCTCTTATGGCTAAGGATGTTGAATATCTTTTCATACTTTTATTGTCCATTTAAACTTCTTCATTTGAGAACTGCCTATTCATTTCTTTTGCCCATTTTTCAATGGGATTTTTTATTTAATGGCCTTACTTTTCTTCAGTTTCCTGTATATCCTGGTTATCAGCTTCCAATCTGACGTGTTGGTGGGGAGAAGGGAGGGAGGGGAAGATGGGGGAGGGACAGAAAGAGAGTGGGAAAGCCCTTGTGTCCTTGGCAAGATACGTATTCGCACAAAATGCTCAACTCCTTTGTAAGCCTTAAATTTTGCACTTATACATATCAATAAAATGGGAAAAAACCCAAGGGGTTGGGGGGGGGGGGGATGCTTTGGGAAAGCTACTGAGTGGAAGCACTTGCTGCTTCTTCACTCGCCTGGAACCAAAGAGTGCATGATGGGATCAAGTTTTTTTTTTTTTTTTTATCATATATCCTGCAATGTGAAATTGTCTTTTGTTGTTTCAGGTGAGGAACTGCTTACTCATGAACCTCTCCCATGTCTCTTCCTTTTCATCTCTGGCCCATTTAACTGATTTAAGACATACTAAAGCACAAGATAAAGATTTTAAATTATATCCCAAAATTAATGGAGGCTATTTCATAAAATGTTTTCTTAAGAACAAACCTAATAGGGCTGGAGGCATAGCTCAGACACTAAAGCACTTGCCTATCAACTGTAGGGCTCTGGATTAGATTCCCCAGAACCACATAAACTGACCACAGTGATGCACACCCGTAATCCCAGTACTTGACGGGTTAAGTCAAGGCTAGCCTGGGCTACAGAGTAAATTCAGGACCAGCCTAGACTAAGAGCAAGACCCTGTTGCAAAGAAAAAAAACTAGTACCTTTGGGTGACTAATTTATTAAGTTGGCACTCACTTACCACAGAACAAAACATCCAGTCAGGTAGGACGTTCAATTAACTTGTCCAAATGGGGCTTCCAAACTGTAGAGACAGTTTTTGACATGTTTTCTTTCATTTAAAGAAAATGGCAAACTTGGAGACTCACTCCACGTTCTATTATTCATATATGAGTGCAAAGCCCCTTTCCGTCTTTAAACAAAGAACTGTTTTATGGGCACCTGAGGTGATAGCAGCATTCTGAAAATGCTGCTTCGTGTTGACCTCAAGACAGCACAGAGGGATATATACAACAACCAAAGGTGGAAAGTTACATGATGAACAGAGAACTGTAAAAAGAAAGAAGAGAGCAGGAGTCCCAAAGAGAGAAGGATCCCGGGCGTTCAGGGGCCACTGGTTGGCCTGGGGTGTGCTACCATGTGACGCTTATTTGGGGCCTGCTTTTTGTTGTTTGTGTTTGTTTGTTTGTTTGTTTGTTTTATTTTGTTTTCATTGGAGACAAGGTCTCACTGCAATCCTAGCTAGTTCTAAGCTCATTGTGTAGCCCAGACTGGCCTGAGCTCATGGCAGTCCGCGGATTTTCATTGATGCTCTCAAATTGATGAAAGCTAATTAGACCAAGTTGAGAAACGAGAGATGAACGCCAAGGTGACATTCCTGAAGGGGCTGGTAGGCTATGTGACTAAGGCATGGAATGGAGTTTTACCTTTGATTCTTGTCTATATTCAGAGCCATATCTGATGACATAACACCTTGCCATTTACTTCTGTATTTTGTTTATTTTTTATTTTCTTTGACATTTCAATATAAAGGCTCATAAGATCTCAGTAACAAATCCTTCTCTAAGAAAAATGGTTGATATAGTCTATAAGCCAACAGGTCAATTTTAAAAAGCAGCAACCAGGTTAAAACTATAAGGTAGCTTCCCGCCTAACCAGTAAAACTTTTTCTTTTTTTTTTTTTTTACCAACTATTAGGATAAAACAGATTTCTTATTGCATCCTGTAGTAACTGACAGTTCTTTCAACAACAGGACATCTCACCTGTATGGAATGTGTCCTCTCAGCCTCTAGACAACCAGCTCTGGGCAAGTGGGAAGCCTTCCCTGCAGTTCTGCAACTCTGGAGATCAGCACGGTGCCAACAGGCAGAGTGGGATATTCAGTGAATGCATATAAATTCCACCCATGGCCAACTGGGGGACAGCACAGGGGTTATAGTACTTACCTAGCAAGCACAAGGCCCTGAGTTTGATTTCCCCAGTACCACAAAAGCAGGGTGTAGTGGTACAAACCTGCAATCCCAGCACTCAGGAGTCTGAGAAGAGTTGCTGTGAGTTCAATGCCAGCCTGGTCTATGCAGTGGGTTCACAACCAACTTGGACTACAGAACAAAAGCTAAAAAAGGAAAAGAAAAAGCACCCACGACTCCTGGGGGCCAACGCTGCACATCTGGTTCACTGCTGTATCTTGTCTATGCAGGTCAGTTGCCAGACATAACGAGATGTGTCTGTGTTGGTCACGTGAATGAGTGAATGAATGAGTAGGTCAATTAAGAGACACGTCTACCCAGCCATTTTCATCTCTTAGAGACCTTTAGCAGACTGTAACTATCTGAATGAAAACACTCTGTTTGGATGCTTTGGAGCTAGCTAGCTGTCTAGATGTCTAGATTTTTTTCTCTTTTTGAAACAGGGTCTCGCTCTATAGTCCAGGCTGGTCCTGAATTCACTATGTAACCCTGGCTAGCCTTGGACTTGGCATTCCTCCTGCCTCAGCTTCCCAAGTCCTGGGATTATAGACGTGTGCCACCACGTACAGCTTTATGTGATGCTGGGGAATCAAACCCAGGGCCTTGCACTTGGTAGGCAAGTGCTTTAACCACTGTGCCATTCCTCCAGCCCCTAGATTTTTGATATTGTGAATCTGAATGACTTTGTATTAGACTTATTTAGAAATTTTCATGTATTTAGGTGTACTCATGCTAAATTATTTTCGTTGTGAGCCCTCTTTCTCAACTGCCTTCTACATAGAACTTAAAAATCAGGTTTCTAATCTTATTCCTTACGAGGTAAGAACTATTCCGTGCTGGCTAAATCAATGTGCTGAGTACACCTGATTTTTCTGCTGTCCTTTCTTACCTGAAATGCCCTCCTGCTCTGGGAAACTACCTGAAATTGCTGCCGGTGATCCACCCTCGGAACTTTATGTCACAGACTAGGTGACAATGGCCTAGTTTTCTGCCTGCAAGGTAATTTTCTTTTGGTCAGCCATTCATACGTTGTGCTGAGCCACTACAAAAGCGATGTTCTTTTCACCTTGAGAAAGTAACAAAAGTAAGAAGGACATGGCAGAGTAGGGTAAGCTATTTAAAGCTGCCTTTTCCACATACGTTAAAAAGCATGCTTCTCAGATGAATAGGTAGACGTGGTGATGCACGTCTGATCAAAGCTTCCCACTTTCAAAAACTACCATATCAGTACTAAAAAGTTATTATACTAGTACAAACTCTTGCATTTATGTATGCACATAAATATACATAGCCAAAATATCCTTTTTCAATTATTAAAGTACAAATCATTCCATATTATTTGTTTCTGACATATATGCTTCTATCTCAGAAGAGTTGTGCACATTAGTTTTTGTAGTCTTGGGATTAAATATTTGGCTGTTGTTATGACATATGTCAAACCAATGACCATGTTTGAAGTGTAGGAATGAGGAACTGAGAGTTAGATGTGGTACCTGTGTCTGGAGAACAAAGAGCACTCGACTCTGCTTTTGTCTTCTGCCATGTTCTCTAAGAGAACTGTTTTCTGGCTTTCTAGATTATTCAAATGAGTAGTGTGGATACTATGTCTATAGCCAGATAATCAAAAGCACTTTCTGTATGTTACAAAATGTTTACATTCTGGAAGAAATCTCACTTTCACCTTGTCAAGAATGCTCTGGCCCATTGGGAATATTTTAGGCAAGACTAAGGCTCTTATTTCTGAATGTTTTGCATTTAGTTGTTGAAATTTTCTTCAACAAGAGGTTATTTTTATGTTTTGTTTTGTTTTGTTTTTGTTTTTGTTTTTGTTTTTTGTTTGTTTGTTGAGACAGGGTCTCGCTCTGTAGCTCAGGCTGGTCCTGAACTCACTATGGAGCCCAGGCTGGCCTTGGACTCTTGTTTCAGCCTCCAAATTCTGGGATTATAGGCATACACCACCACAACTTGCTTATGTGATGCTGGGGAATTCAGCGTGGATACTTAGTACTTGACTTAGCGCTTGCTAGGCAAGTGCTTTAACTGCTGAGCCATTCCTCCAGCCTCCTAACAAGAGTTTCATAATTCTCTACTGCTTTGTTCAGTCTTTCCAAATGTAGTTTCTTCAAAAAGGAAATATTTGTTTGCCAATATTAAGTCAATTCTAGCCTTTGGTTTGCTAACTGTCTTACATATTTGAATAAAACATTTTAATTTGGGAACAAAAGCAAAGGTGACTAGGAGATATTGTTTCTGAATAGAACTACTGTTTCAACCACAATCTGACTTGAGCACTGTCTTAGTTACTTTTTCATTGCTAAGACACAGCACCTCATACCCACAACTTAAAAGAGAAAAGGTTCATTTTTAACTCACAGTTTCAGGAGGTCTCAATTCACTTGTGCACAGTCTACTGTGGTAAAAGGGCATGGTGGAGTGCCTACCCAGAGAGCAGCTATTCTCGGCATGGCAAGACAGGAAGCCAAGAGAGTAAAGGGTGGGGCTAGTGAGGGAGCTATGTCCTTCCAGGTCACTTCCCAGTGATTCACCCCTTCATATCATGCCTCACTTCTGAGAGAGCTAACTGTCTGGAGCACAAGTAGAATGTGGACAGTATACTTGAAGGCATTGGTATGAACGGCATGAGGATTACAAAGAGAAAGCAAACCCACATTAAGTATAATTAAGTAAATTGACGGAAACTGCCTAAAGCTCTGTAAGATACTGGTAAGTTGTGAGCCACCTGTGTGTGGACCCCGTGTGACAAAATAGCTATCTATAGCCTGTGGGGAAAGCCCTTGTATGATCAATAACCAGAACCCCTGTCCACCTGCATGTGGACCCCAACAAAATCACTACCTGTAGCTTGCAGGCCTAAAAATAGTATATATACCATCCTGGTCCTAAGCTCAGGGTCGAGGTAGGAGTCACAGACTCTGAACACAAGCTACGCATCTTGCTCCTTGTCCCCAGCCTCCTCGCCATGCTGAGAGCGAGACCCCCTCCTGGAGAAGGAGTGATTGTCCAGCCAGGCAGCTACTGGCGGGTCCTGAGATAGCCATTGACTGGCGAGCCCCGGACAAGCTCATATGCAGGTTGGCTCTGGTCACCAGTAGTTAAGATCACGTCGCACTGGTGAGCATAAGGCACCCAGGGTGGGAATAGTTTTAGGAGGCAGAACAACGCTTGCTTTCCTGCTTAATTAATTAATTGATTCATTTATTATAGTTTGATTTGTGAATTGGATTGACTGATTGTTGTGGGAAAAAAGAACATTCCCAGGTAAATTCATGTGCCTCTGTCCCATCTGTCTCCTCTTACAGAGTGCTCGTGACACTAACATCTGCCTGATAAAAGAATTTAGCTTCTGGCTCATAGAAATGTCAACTATGTGCCAGCCACAGTGCTTGATACTGAGAAGGAAATGATTAACATACAGCTCCTGCCTTCAAAAAGTCAAATTCAAATATGGGGGGTAATTACAAGATGTGTTAGGCTGAGGTGACTAGAAATAAGAGGTTATGGGGCACATATGACCAAATTTGGCGGGCTGTAATTATTGTTTTCTTTCTGCATTCATTAAGCCTACCATAACTAACTTAAAATCACAATTCACAATCAGACTATCTTCTTTATTTATTCACTAAATAAAATAGAGGTAAGAAATGCTAATAAAAATGTGACTGGATCTATAAAGGACCATCATTCTCATGGTGTAATATGAAAATGTACCTTTAAAATAAAAATTATTTTAATACTTGTAATTGTAATCTCTAATAATGCTTCTCCAAAATGATTATTTATATTCCTTCATACATTGATATCATCTTAAATTTCATGAGATGGATCAATGTATCTTACTTAGATATTAAAAGGGAGAGAAAGACACCAATTGAGAAATCATATTTATCAGACACAGGCATCTTTTAATCTTTGTAGATTCAATAATTTAAACGTATAGTTTTCCTTAAGATTCTCTAAGTGTTCCCTTTAAGTGTTCCAAGCACCTCTTAACATGACTACAAGCATCTTTTAAAGAACACAGTTTCTGCCACATCCTCTTCATAGTCAGCCTCTTGGTGCCATCTAGTGAAATAGTGAATGTGTACAGTATTCACTGAGGATGAGATTCAAATTTCTTGGAAAATGGCAATTTAATGATATTTGAGACATATAATCTTTAAAAAATAGTTCACTTACCATTGCTATTTGCTGAATGAATATTTATACCCTTTCTGGAAAATTTGTAGTCTCAAAATGGAGGATGATTTTTCAAAGTATTACACAGGGATTTTCTATAAAAGAGAATTTCCACTACATTTATAATTTTTCATAAAGAGGCTCCATAACATTACATATTAGAGTTTTTATGTTATGCCCTTATGTCTGTAACATTTCAAGTAAAACAAATCACACTTCTGTTCTTGACTTTTGAAGAATTTTTCATTTAAAAATGTTTACTTGATTCATTTGTACTTATTGATCATATTGTGATCTATAAAAAGTATTAACTTCTCTTAAAGATTGATGAATGTGATTTTTATCTTTAAATCCACATGGCTGGGGACCAGGAGAAAGCCAACACCAATTTTCTTTTTTCCCTTCATGTTTGTTAGTGTATATATATATATATATATATATATATATATATATATATATATGATACATAATAGTTACATTGAGGTTGAGTACTTTGTTCATATGTATATAACCATGCTATATTTAATCTTCTGAGTTTGACTGGCTTCACTAAGTATGATGGTCTCAATTAGAGTCCACTTACTTGCAAAAGCCTCAAGTTATTTATCTTTATGGAAGAGCAGTACTACCTTGTGTACCTATCCCACGGTTTTTGTATCCTTTGGTCTACTGATGGATATTTTAACATCCTCCACAATTTAGCTATCGTTTGTTACAATACTGATTTTCTTATTCATTCCATTTCTTCACTGTGCTTTCAGAGAAGCCTTGGATCAGGCACTGGGCCTTCCTTGCCTTGGGCAGCTCTGTGACTGACTGGTTTATTATTTTCTGTCAGAAATAACACCATGTGATCAATATATGTGCATGTTGATCAATATAAATATGTGTGTGTCTACATGTACACAAAACTATTTGTAGAAAGACACGTGTATCACATGTATTCACACTGAGATACACAAATTTATACATTTACATTGAACTATAGTTAAACATTGTATTTAAATGCATTTATATAAGTATATGTAAATGCATTTTATATACTTATGTTTATATATAAATATGGTTGCTGTAAATGTAAATGAAAATATGTTGATTTATATAAATATATTTAAATATAATACTTGAATAGTGTGGTGGTTGGGATCTGGAGTGTCCCCCAAAAGCCTCTTGTACTGTGGTAGGGTTGGAAGGTGGAGCCTGGTTTGAAGGGGCAGCTGCTTGGGCTTGACCTGGAGGGGGGCATGTGCTGGTTCCGCCCTTCCTCCCAGTCTCTCTGTGTACCACCATGTTGTAAAGATGTCTGCCGCTGGAGCTCTGGCTCTGGCCCTGCAACCGCTCCAGCCCTGCCATGTGCTTCCACCACATTCCAGCCACCCACCTGTGAATGGACTGTGACCTTCTGAAACTGTAAGCTACAATAAATCTTTCCTCCCTAGATTGGAGATGTTGGGTATTGAGTCCCAGCGATGAAAAAGTAACCAAGACGGAAATTGGTACCAGAAGTCGAATTGTTGCTGTGACTTTTTACCTGCCCATGTGATTTGGAAGCTTTCAAGCCCATTTGCAGGAGGAATTTGGAAAGATTTGACGATGCCAGCTGGAGAAGCCTTGGAATGCTCTGAACCAAGCTTGATGGGAGATTCTTGTCAGAGCTCAGAAGGCCAGAACTTTGATAAAAATGTGGATTGGAAAGGCCAGGCTCAAGAAGTTTCAGATGGGAAAGAGGACTGACTGTATGGGCAAGTGTCCTAAAAATCATGTGTGCTATGAACTGGCAAAAAGTTTGTCAGCTTTTTTGCCCTGTTCAGAGACTTTGCCTGAAACTGAAATTAAAGGTGGTGGACTGCTAAGCCTGATGGAGGAAATCTCAAGGCAGACTGATGTTCAAACTGTTATGTGGCTGCTGTTTGCAGCTTTTAGCCAAACTTATGGAGAAAGACAGGATAAAATGGCAGAGAAAAATTGTATCAAAGGTTTCCAGTGCCAGACTGAAAGGACTTTTAGTAGTAGGGCCAAAGAGCACAGTGAAGTTAAAGAAATTAGCACTAAAAAGAAGCACCATCAGGGCTATAGGAAAGATGCCTGGTGGGCATTTCCAAGGTCAGCATGACTCCTCCCTTCTCCAGTTCAAGGGTGGAGAGACAAAAGCCAGGTGGGGCCTTGCTGGAAGGGTAGGAGCTTGGGCTTGACCTGGAGGGGCCTGTGTTGGTTCTGCACTTCCTTACCAGTCTCTCTCTTCCACCACAATGTGAAGATCTCTACTGCTGGAGCTCTGGCTCTGGCCCTGCAACCGCTCCAGCCCTGCCATGTGCTTTCAACATTTTCCAGCCACCCACTTATGAATGGACAATAAATCTTTCCTCCCTCCCTAAGTTGTGGATGTCAGGTATTGAGTCACAGCAATGAAAAAGTAATTAAGACAAATACATAGATATTACATACTATATGTGTATAAATTTATATAAATATGCCAATAAAACTATATTTAAATACATTAGAAAAATATACATTTTGTATAATTTGTATATTTGAGAAACATGTAATATAGGTAAAGATACTACTAGTATGTCCGTGCATATATATATTTTTATTGTAGAAATATATTTATATAAATATATAGCTTTACCTACTATTCTAGGATACTTTGCCATATAGTGTAGAAGATGTATATAAATGTAAAATAGAAATAAAATTTTATATATTAAATAAAATAGATACTATGTAAAATATATAGATATCTAAATATATAAACAGATATATAAATATATAAGGGTATAAAATAAGTCAAAGAAACACTCAGGAACTTATATAGACACTCATAAAATTACATTTATGCCCAGGACTAATGAGATCTCTCTGCATCTACTGAAAGGAAAAGGGCCAAAAATACAGAGAGTTTCTCATGGTCACCTTAATGTGGCCGTTGGCTTACAATAATTGCCAAGGCAGTGCCCTTTTATGAGACCCAATCCAAGTGCCTTGTGGGGAGCTGGTTTCTATTTCCTAAACTTTCGAATAAGATAAAATATGTTCTTTTGAAGATCCAAGGGACATAATTATATCAACATCAGTGGAGGAGATGAAAGGGGATACACCCAGAGCTGAAGGTGATTAAGGTATGAACCTTCTGCTTCTTCTGATTGTAGTGCACAGGTACCCAGGTTAAAATGACACAAGGCTGGGAGGATGGCTTGCCAAAGTTAGACTTCACTGAGGGCTTTGTCACTGGCTAGCATGGACCCTTGCCTCGTGTAAGATGGAAATCAGGTGTGGACAATTCTAAAGCAGAAATGAAATGAAAACATATCATAGGGAAGAAGCAGGGTTGACAGCCCCACATACAGAATGGTACTGAACAAAGAAGCCATTCATTTTTATAGGTGTGGGTTCTTGTGCTGTAATTCCTGTGCTAAGCTTCTTGGCTATTCACAGAAATAGAGCTTGTGTTCTGGGTTTTCCAAGTCAGAGAAACCATACAGTGGTTAACATATTAATCATACGAAGTGATAGCCGGAGGTGGGGGAAGGGATAAGGAGGGGGTGGGAGGGTCGAAAATGGGAAGGGATTGTAAAGTCGATATGATACATAGGTGTACGAAACACCCAAATTCATTGTAAATACTATGTATTACACTTGTATATTAATAAAAATAGTGTGGGAAAAATAGAGTCTGACTTTCTGCATGGGACCTTGGCTTGACCTTGACCCTCATTCTTTCCCAGCCATGGCAACATGGCTTTGCCAGCCCCAACGTAACAATTTTGTTGACCTTGGCACTTGGCCAACTGATGACAACAGCTCTGACCCCCAGCAGCAGAGACCTGTCTCCCTTAACCAACAGGCCATCTGCTGCTCTCCCAGACTACCAGGCAACCCCACTTTATCCTCTTCTGATCAATCACTGACCTATACTCCAGCTGAACAGCCCAAACTCCAATCCTCATTCTGAGTAATGTACTCACACTAATTTCACAAGCAAACCTTCCTTCTTTTTATCTCTTTATCCTTTATCCCTTTATTCCTTCTTATACCTTATGCCTTATGCCTGGGCCTACTACCCAGGCATGAATTTATAAGCCTTATGCCTGGACATTCTCACCTGGCATAGAGTCCTGGGGGGATTATACATGGCCTTATGCCTGGATCCACTAGTCAGGCATAGGATGATGGGCTGGGAGGTGGTAGGGGGTTACAGATGGACCTACTACCAGGCATAGTGCATAGGAACACAAAGAAAACTTTCACTCCAAGGTCATGAAACACTTCTGGTCAAGATGGCTCCTGAGTAACAGAGCTAAGCAATGTCTCTTCGGGGACTCACTGAAAAAGTTGTGATTATAATTAAAAACTGCCTCATCAACTTAGCTAAGAGAGGAAGGAGTGCTCCAACAATTGAAAGGAGGCTACAGGAAGGTCAGAAGTCCCAAACACCCAACAAAAGCAGAGGAAAACAACATCCCAGGAAGCAGCCCTAGGCTGACTGAGAGCCAGCCCTGAGCTGTTGGCATCCTCAGAAGAAGGAAAACTTGGAGCCTGGAACCTCTGACTGAGGTAAGTGTGGATCCAGGAGAAGTGGGAGTTGAGACAGTAGGTAGTCTCAGCCTCCAAAAATGACCCTGCAGGTAGTGTAAACTGAAAACATAATGGGAGCTTCACCTAGGAAAGACCTCCCCAAGCCTAAATAAGAAGCAGCGGTTGGCAGCTATAACAGGCAGGAATGTAAGCAGGACTTATTTTTTTTTTAAAGAGCCAAAGACTGAACTGTTCAGAGTAAAGCCAGGCTCAGAAGAGTACATCAGGGTTTTGGGGGGGTCACTCTTAAACAGTGCCTTAGAAAGAAACTGTCACAAGAGACAGTTGCAGAGAGGAAATAAAGGCTGCCAGCTCCCTAAATGGCTCAGGTGTAGTGGGAGCACTTCCAAGGGTGAGAAGCCCCACCCTTGGGGGAGGGAGGCTAGGACAGGCAGAGCTTTCCTGAGGTGGCCTAGGGATGATCACAATACCTCAAAGGCCATTGGGCTATTAGGTCGGCCCTCACTACCCACTCCTAGCACAAAACTCACAGGAATTTCAGCTCTTCCCACACCTTTATACTCATTCAAAAATAAATCTCTCAACTAGACATCTAAAGTAAAGCCCCTTAACAACAGAAGAATGAAAAGAAGACAAGGTAACAGGATGCCCACAGAAATGCCTGAGACCCCAGAAACTAGTGTCATGAGCCTGGAAATAGTGGAACTCATAGAAAAGGAAGTCAAGAAGCAAATAAATAAGTTGAATATCCAGTTCAAACAAGATGTCCTCAAAGAAATGCAAGCAATGATAAGCAGGCTTAAAGAAGAACTTATTAAACAAATATTGGACCTAATGGATACAAATCTCATTAAGCATATAGAAGCCACAAATAAAAAGTTGACTGAGGAAATGCAAGATATGAAGGAACATTTTGACAGAGAAGTGAAATTGAGAATATGAAAAATACATTAGAAAGCAGTGGAAGTCAACTTGAACATTGTGGGAACAGAATTTCAAACCTTGAAGACAAGGCTAAAGGAAACAAATGCTATAATTAGGCACAACTCCAAAATTAGAAATGAGCAGAGTAACTAGATACAACAGCTGATGGATGATTCAGAGGAACCAACCTCAGAATTATAGGTGTGAAAGAATGCAAAAGACAGAACTGAAAGTAAAAAGAATTTATTCACTGAAATAATGCAAGAAAATTTCCCAAATCTAAGTAAAAATTAATTTTAAGGTACAAAAATTTATAGAACACCAAATAACCTCAACCAGCAACAAGACTCACTAGGACATATCATAATCAAAACCTCAGAAATACAACATGAAGACAGAATATTAAAATCAGCAAGAGAAAAGCAGGCATTATTTCATCGAGGCAAACCCATTTGAATTATTACAGATTTCTCAATGCAAACTTTAATATCCAGGAAAGCCTGGAGCAAGATCTTTCAAACTTTCAAAGACAGAAAATGTCAACCCAGGTTGTTGGATCCAGCAAAATTATCCCTGAACACTGAAGGAGAAATAAAACTATTTCATTCCCAAGAATCCCTAAAGAAATGTGTGACCACTAGTTCAGCATTGCAGAAAATACTTGAAGGAATCTCAGAGAGACAGACAGACAAGCATCACCAAAGAACATAGAGGCAAGGAAACATAAAGAGAAAGTGTAACAAAAAACAGACATTAATCATTTGACTGGTATCTCACTAAAACAGTGCCAGCTTTCTCATAAAATCAGTAAAAGTGTCCCCCATAATTGTTATTTTTATTAGTACATTAGTTTGCAAAACATACCAATTAGATTTAACATGGGGAATTGGTAGAAAATATTTTGGGATGTGTATGATGTGTACAGATATTTAGCTGGGGCTGGAGTGGCGAAGGCAGTGGTTTTGATTTGGGATATTATTTGTTCTACAAACAGCAAGAGTTGGTAAATAAGCGGTTCTTGGGTTCTTTTCCCTGAAGCTTTCATTGAGTAGTAAAGATAAAATATCACGTAGGCTTAGTCAATTGGCTAAGAACTTGGGCGGCTATTGGTTTAACCTGTGATTCTCGAATTTTACATTCCAATTTCATGCTCTGTAACCAAACTTGTAATAATGATTTTACTCATTTCTTCCTTCTCCTCTTTGGAAAGAACTCTTTAAAAATTGTGAAATAATAAAGTGTGCCATTATATCTGTTGTTTTACAGGTGATATACTTTCGTGATATAGACTTAGGTTCATTTAATGTAATGGTTCATTTTTTTGGTCTTTGATATAAGTTTTGTCTAAGAAATCTTATCTATGTAATGATAACCTGAATGTCTTTGTATAGCAGTCCAATTAATACTAGCCAAATTTCGGAAGAAGCCAATATGCCCAAGTACAGATGACTGGATAAAGAAGATGTGGTACATAAACACAATGGCGTATTACTCTGCCACTAAGAATGACACATTTAAGTCATTCTTAGCATCTTGAAAACATTCTGCTCAGTGAATCAGACCCAGAAAGCTAAGTATTATATGGTTTCTCTAATATGAGAAAACCAAGCTATAAAAATGTAAAAGCCACAGAAGAAAATAAGAAGATGGACTTTGCAGGGAGGTAAAGGGGAAAAGGGGGGTGAGAGGGTAGGAAGGTGAAAGGGAGATGATAACTTATTTTAAAAAAGAACCAAATGAGGGTGATAGTGGGAGTGCGGGGGGAAAGGTAATGCAATTTTGATGCGTATGTACACACAATACTCAAATTCAACGTAAACATTATCTATTACATATTAATAAAATGAGGGAAAAAGAAAACAAAAAATATTTCTCACTCCAAATTCTCTTGGTACTAGTAATATTTTCAATTCTGCAGGGATCCTTTTTTAACCTATCAAGATGGTCTCAAAGAAATGTCATTCGTTATTCATGGGCTTCTGTTTTTCTAAAGAAAGTTGGTCTCAAGACAAGACAGAGCTTAGTTGCAAGAGTCATCTTTAGTCGGGTTTGCTCACTCATTGTACCTCTTTGTGTCAGGAAACGCAGTGGCCTACCTTTGTTCTGTTTTGTTTGTTTTCTTCGTATCATCCAAAAGTGCAGTTTTCCACCAAGTCTGCTATTTCCCTGTTTTACTCTGAGAGCTTCCAAAGGCCAAGGAAATAGTTTCTGATACTGAAGGCCACAGGCTTCTAAGAAAACTGGTTCTTGCCTACTCTAGCTAGGCCAGCTAAAGATTCCAAGCCAGGTGAGAGGAATTAATACTTGGATTGAAAACAGGGAACAGTTGCCTGAAATCAGTACCACTTGTTTGAGGAGCACCCAAAGCAGGGAATGACCTGTGTTAGTCACTTCCTCATCACTGGGACAAAGTACCAAGATCCATAAATTAAAGGAGAAGAGATTTATTTAGGTTCACAGTTTTAGAGAGTACAGCCCATGGTAAGTTGGAGCCAAGGCAGAAACACTATGGTGAAAGGGCTGGCAGAGGAAAGCTGTGCACACTATGGCTGCCAGGAAGTGGAGAAAAAGAGGTAGGAGAAGCTAGGGACAAGAATAGCCCTTTCCAGGTCGTGCCCTCAATAATCCATTTCTAAGTAGGTCTGACTTCCTAACTGCACCTGTAGCTATTGAACTCATCAATGGATGAATGCATTGATGAATATCATACCCCAATAATTCAATCACCTTCCAGACACATGAATATTGTGGTTATTTTGGATCTGAACCACAGCATGACCTGACAATTTCCTCAAGGTGAAAGGGACAAGGTCAGGACCACTGAGGTTCCTGGAAGTTGAATTTAGCCCAACTTGTGGAATAAAGAAGGTCCAGCCAAGGCGAAGTCTAGGGGAGCTGAACTGTGTATGTGCAAAATGAGATACTACAGGGAACCCGAGAGCTTGCAAAGTGTGAGGATTTGTTTCCAGATATCTCTTAGGTTATCCATGCCAGGTGCCTCAGCTAATAATAGTCCTATTTGACAAATACTTACGTATGCATATAGTCGCAAAAATATATACTCATAAATCAAAAGAGGAATTTGAAACATATTTGAATGTATACATAGTCCTAAATGGGTTCATATAAAAATATTTTTAAAACATATTTAGTGTATCTGCAAGACTTAAGCACACCACCAATGTACAAGAAAAACCTACACACACATTTTTATTTCTCTACTTTTGATCTTGACTGTCTCCCAGAGGTTCGTGTATTAACGCCTAGTCTTCCTGACGGAGGTATCAGACGGTTGTGGAAGCTTTAAGAGGTAAGACACCATGGGAAGTCAAAATGTCTTTGGGATGTGACTTTGATGGAGATCCTGAAACCTGGTCCCCTCCTTGTTCGTTTGCTGACTGACCCTGAGGTCGCAGTTTGCTTCACCATGGTTTCCCCCACAACGACGTACTGTCTCACCTGATACCCAAAGCAAGGGGCCAATTACTCATGGATTAGAGCTTCAAAAGCTGAGCCAAAATGAAGCTTTTCTCCATATAAGTCAGTTATATCAGGTATTCCTAAGAGTGACAGTTGGCTAGCATGCTTAAAATACCTAAGCATAGATAGCATATGAAAATACACAGGAAGATTTTAAATGCATAAATATAGAAACATTAAACACATGAAATAAGTGTGGAACATGGAGACACACAGAAAACTGTATTCCTGCCAGAGGCCAATGGATACTCTCCTCATCTACTAACAAAGGTGGGTCCCCAAATGCCAAAAGGGTCTCTCACTGGCAGCTCAGTTGGCCCTTTCTTGACCACAGGCCAATAATATTGCTCTGTTAACAGACCCAGACCACCAGCCATCTCCTTACATTGAAGGGATTCATTCTTTTCTTAAATCTGCAAAACAGGAAGAGCACTATTTTTTTTTTAAACCCAAGGCAGGCATGTAAGCTGGAGCTCAGGTATGTATCAATGGAACAGGGTTAGGAGCAGGGATGAGGATCAGTCTGCTCTAAGCTCTCAGATTACAGCAGCTGCACTGTGAGTTTGTGGGTAGCAAGGTGGCATAGAGCTGGAGAGGCAGCCCTCCCAGGTTGGCCTGTACTGAGGAATGCTGGGGTTTTCCCAGGTCCCAAGGAGGAGCGTTAGAAGCTGAAGTCTACCCACCCCTGTGCAAGCCAGTCCTGGCCAGTCCTAGCTGGATGTAAGCAACCCAACAAGGTAGGCCTGATTTAATGATCGGTTTAGAAATACTGCACCTGCCTGTTAGTCACTGTAGCTTCTTGGCTATCAGATCAACTATTGCAGTGCTTGTGTTCAATTAACCTTTTGTCTTAGTTACTTTCTCATTGATATGTCAGAATGCTCAACATCTACAATTTAACGGAGGAAAGATTTATTTAGCTCACAGTTTTAGAAAGTCTTACACAGTCCATTTATGGAGCGGGCGGCAACAGTGAAATCATGTAGCAAAGAGCTGCTGAGGCATTGCAGACAGAAACCAAGTCGAGCAGGAGTCAAGCCTGTGTCTGGAGATGCCAACAAGGCTAAAGCTTGCCCAGGAAGAAGCTGTAACAATGTCTCCTCTTCCTTCCTTTACTTAGTTCAAGCTGCCAGTTGGGCCAGATACCTAGGGTGGGTGCTTCTCTCTCACTTTCTGGCCCACAAGTCATAAACACACTTTGAATGCTCTGCTCTGGGTACCCCTGCGACGGACCTCACTGGGCCATAGCACTGGGACTCGTCGGGACAGGGTCTCAGGATAGGTGGACAAGGAGTCGGCGATGTGACAAACAGACACAGACAACTCAAGGCAGTTGCATCTGAGTGTATTTTGCTTAAGCCATTTTCCTCTTTTTATACAACAGTTGGTTACATAGCACCATTGTTCAGGTAACTACAGGTGATTAATAAATTCCAAAAAGGCTATTTTAAACATATAAGAACAAAAGCTTAATATTTAACAGTTATTCCCCTGGGGCTGACTTGTGGTCAATATGTTAGGCGTGGTTTGACGAAAGCTTCAATGCGACTTGGTGGGTGAGAGGGCACTGGAACAAAGAAAGCTGAAAACACCTAGATCTTATTTACTATACCATTTGAAAAAGCCTCTCCCACTATTGTCTTGGATGTTTTACTATATTACGTATTTTATCGTTATAGGTCCTTATTTCTTTCTTTTAGCTAACTTTAGTAAAGCCTTTAGTAAGCCAAGACGGCTTATATACTATTTTTATGTCCACAAACTAAGGATAGCAATTTTATTCGGGTCCACACGCAGGTGGACAGGGGTTCTGGTTATCGATCTTGGTGTTCTGGTTATCAATCATACAAGGGCTTTGTCCGCAGGCTACAGATAGTGATCTCATCACACGGGGTCCACACGCAGGTGGCTCCCAACTTATCAGTATCATACAGAGCTTTAGGCAGTTTCCAGTAATTTACTTTATTGCACTTAATATGGGTTTGCTTTCTCTTTGTAGTCCTCATGCCGTTCATACCAATGCCTTCAAGTCTACTCTCCACATCCCACCTGTGCTCTGGACATGCCACCCCCGATACTCCAGAGCTGTTAAAAGAGTGGAATAAAGCTCAATGAGTATCGTCAATTAAATCATCAATCCCTGTAAACCAATCACTCCAAATTACTATAATCAATTTTTGTACTAAAATCACTATGAATGTTTTGAATCGGAACTAAATAATACTAAAGATTAAAATTTGTGCCCTAAGCCTAGTCACTCCAGGTTCCATATGGAGAAAAGGGCACTCCAGTGAATAGCCCAAGAGTGAGTACACTCCATTTCATAGTGCATTGTAGAGTGCTGTCAACGTCTACCTGTTGAAGTTGTTGGCTTTCCAAGGGTGTTGATTAGCTTTTGTGAAGAAGAAGCATAATGGTGACGCATATGCCTCACATAGTACCTGTCTTTGGTCGTCACACCACCGAATACATCCTTACCTATCATGGGATTGTTGACCAGCTTTGGGGTGACATCCTGTCTTAGGTTGGCATGTATGGGGTCACGATCTTACCCATCGTTGGTATCTATGTTTCACAAAATGGTCACTTACGTATAATTTTATAAGAAGACATGATATGCATAACGCAAAGTCTCATATAATGACAATGTAAGACTTGAATTGCACAAATCAACTTCAATTGAGAAAGCACCTGAAGAGCTAAGTGTTGGAGTGTATATGGTTGGAACCCTATATTGGAGTGATGAGGTGGAAAAAAAAAATTAGAGTAATATCCCTGAGATTGGATGAGTGTGAGTGTCTCAAGAAGTGTACACGCCATTGATATCATAAGGATTGATAATGACCAAAAAGGTCTGAGGCTAGTGCACCAAGATCCTGAAAGGTGCAAAAAGTATTGACAAGCCTCAGTTATCATATGTAGTTCCTCCTCCACGTTACCTGAAGGAGGAAGGTGAGGTTGTATGCAATCATGGAAAAAAAAAGAAAATGTAAAAATGGGAAATCTGTATGTACCATTTATTATAAGTGAAAAGAAAAGCAAACTGACCATCACAGTTGAATTGTTCTGCACAGATATTAAGGTAAAACAGAGAGGTCAGTCACCATGGACTAAAAGGTGTTGCATTGTCCATGTGTTCCTCTCTAGGTACATCAAGCAGGTGAAACTTGTTGAGTGGTAAGCTAAAGATATTCACGTCTATGCTGTTTCCTAAAAATCAAACAAGAGCAAATCTTATAGAGAATGATGATACCTAGAATAGCTAATAAGTAATTTTTAGCATCCATGATCCAATGCCATGGATTCCATTGGGAGAGGCAAACCGTATGTGCATAAAACAACCTCCTAAAAGTATCCCTTAATGATCAATCTCTATGAGCATCATTCATTACATTATCATAAGCCAATGTGTCAGTTTGCAAAACATGAACAATGTGTTTTAAATAGCTATTATGAGCATCCAAAGTTCTCATGTCTCTATGAGTTGACGCATTCATTGCTTGGAAAGCTTTCTTATTTTTGCATAAGCAGGCGATTCATGTGTGCAGTGGTGTTTTGGAGAGTCTGTAGTTCTTCCTGAAGCAATGATCGGGGCAAGCTAAAAGAATTAAGTCCAAAGGTGTGATTAGTCACAAAGTCCATGGAAGCAAGTAAAGCCAAATTATTGATAGCAATGTGTAGAACATTAGTGTGTAAATAACACCCTGGTTGTAGGAAAAGATTGTCCTTGTATGTCCCATTATGATGTCTTGTAACATTATGACGTTCATCAAAGCAGTGGACGATCCGACGTCTTCCAAGATGCTGCAGTTTCCGAGGAGCGTGGGCTAACTCAACCTGTGAAGTGATGAGTTGCTGGTTGAAGCTAGATATGGTGAAGTATGTAGAAGGTGAAAATTCATAAGTATCTTCCATGTTGATGTAAACATGGTAGTCCTGTATCCAAGCATAAGCGCCCATGGGTT
Organism: Ctenodactylus gundi; assembly: GCA_004027205.1. Lineage (NCBI taxonomy): Eukaryota > Metazoa > Chordata > Mammalia > Rodentia > Ctenodactylidae > Ctenodactylus > Ctenodactylus gundi. The sequence continues at coordinate 76,476 of PVKB01005142.1, read as the reverse complement.
ATATCCATTTGTCTGCAAGTCTTTCAGGGTATGGAGAAGTTTTATAAGCCAAAAAGGCTTGAGAAGTTTTGATACATACTAAGTTCATTGAACAACATCCACCAGAACAGTATGACAGTTCGCCGGGGCCCAGAAGGGTGATGTATCCATTTTCATCTCGAGATCTGCCAACTGTAAACAACAGGCAGATTTCCTGTATAGCCATCTGGAGGAGCTGGATGAGATGGTCACACTCTTCCATATCAATAATGGTACACATCATGGATTGTATGGCTTTCTGTTGAGCTACAGAAAGGTTAGTGAGTTCAACTTCCTTTTGTAATATCCTCATTTTCGTCTGTAGTTTATGAGTGATGTTGGTGACTGAGGCCAAGCTGTTAGATATCGCCTCAAGCTGTGTTGCGTTTGCGTCATCCAATTTGTCTATGCGGATGCGCAGTTCTTCAGTCATTGCAGATGCAATGAGAGCTCCAAGCATGGCTCCCCCAACAAATGTGCCAACCGCTGCAAATTGCAGGGATCTGCAGAGTTGTATGCCAACTCCATAGCACAGTTCTAAGGGTACAAAGGGTGTTAGCCTGACAATGGTCTTGCCAGGTCTCAGGTAAAACCTGTTCATAGTTCCAAGATATGTGGAACTTCCTAATTTCTGCTTTATATAAAAATTTAATAGGCATTTGAAAATTACGTAGAAAACTGGGTGCAAAAAAAGTGGAAGCCGGTTCCTTTGATGGGAAAATAGCAGCTGTCTTGTAATGAATGGTCCATAATCTATGAGTGGTGTTAACTCCCCCTCTATCTATGATGCACAAATTGAAAGAATCTGCCTGGATATAACAATCACCAAAAGATAGGGGATACTCATAGATTACATCATATTGTTCTTGAGAAATAAAAGCATCAGATATATTGTGTAAGGGTTTGTGTTGGACCATATCCAAAACTGCCCATCGTTGATTTATGAGGGGTAACATACATAAATAATACAGTAAATATCCAAGACACCGTTTCAGGAATGAAAAATTAATACCTGCTGTCATCCACCAGTGTAAGGAATGACCATCTGCCTTTTCTACATGATAGCGGGCTGTGACATCATTTGTGTCCCAATAGCAATTATCTGTGAGAAGGCTAGTCCGGGAAATATTAGGGTAAAGATATTGTATATCAGTGGCATTAGGAGTAATTCCAAGGGTAAAGAGTAGATCATCAAATTGATATTGAATAGTGTTAGTTTGACCGATGTCCTTGATGTCTAAGAGAATATTATAAGCTCTTGTGTTAGTGAGAAGAGGGCGTGTATAGTAAGTGTGTACGACAGGTCCTGTCTTAGAATCAGCAGTATAGGAAGAAGAACTATTCATGATAAAGTGAGGAATAATATCTTTAACTGGAATATGGAAGAGTCTAAAATCTTGGTTAAATTCTTTGTTCTTTGATCCTCCTTTTGGTACTTTCTATCATATATTATTGACATACTGATCTTTGCTAGACCTGTACAGGTATACCTGGTGATATCATGATCTTTCATACAGTTGTGTATAGAATCATATGCCTGTGTGCCATTAGAATGAAAGAAAAGAATTCCAGGCTTATCAGAAGTAATGTTTAGATGATAGTTATTATGTATTGCAAAAGTGTAACCGTCAGTACAAGTTGTGCTTTGAAAGTATCTGGCGGTGCCAGTTTATCTGCAAAATAAAGGCCAACTATAAGTTCCACCAGAAGTTATGTTCCTAGGAAAAAAGGAGTACTGTACTCTAAAAATGTCTGAAGATTTAGCACTCCAACCATGATAATCTAAGCCATAATTTTCTACCTTTATAAGGAGGATCGTAGGTGATATAGGTGGTATTACACCTGGAGTATGGTGCCAATGAGCAACACTGGCTTCAATGAAACACAACAATCCTCTCTTCCTCTCTGTGTTCCTTGACATTTTTTAGGTTTAAGTTTATTGGTGAATGAGAAAGCTGTTAGAGGTTGTGGGATGGGATCTGTAACTACAATAGGATATTTATAGGTCTTAGTACCTAGTGCCATTGTGTCGAGCCAATTTGAATTCGGGGCAAAAGAAACATTAGAAATTTGTAAGTCAGGTCTGTAGAATTTCAAAATGACCATAGATTGGTAAATTAGGAAAAGAATTAACACAGCATAATACAATATTATCTAATGAGACAGATTTTTGCTTTGCTAGAGAGAGAAGGAATTTTGATGTGCGTCCTGTTAGAACATCAGCACATGGTAGGCCAAAAGGTTCCATGAGTGGTCTATGGGCCTGAAGCTTTTTACCTGCTAGAAGTTTTGGAGTTTGCCAATTTCCATCATCTAATGCTGTCCAGTTAAAAGCTGGGTGTTTAGTACGTAATATAGTCCTGATAGGAATCTTGCATACATGAGCATTGGCAGACTTGTGTGTTGTGAAGGGAGAAGTTGTCTCAGATGTATATTGAGACCTAGGTGAGGGTGACAATGTTATGTTGTTAATTAAGGTAGGGGATGTTTCGTTTATGCACTTTCCATTAGAATCTTCATTATTGTCTCTGTCCCCATCATGGGTTAAATACTTATAGCAATGAAAAACATTATTAGCTGCACAACGGTCTCCGCCCTTTGGTGATGTATCTCAAAATAACATTTGTGAATTTAAAGAATCAAAAGTAAGTATCCTAGTACAAAAGAAATCATGTCCCATGCCAATGTCCTGATTAAGTATTTTTTGTATATAGAATTTCTTTTCCAATTTTCCAGTGGTGATGTTATAGTAAATGGAATCTTTAATGAGATTATGGGGCATCCAAATGTCTATAATAGTATAAATAAGTTGGTTGGTTTGACCATGCTGTTCTTATCAATTCTGACCCTTTACAGCATAATGGGCTCCTTTCTGTAGCTGGTATTACAGAGTCATTAATTGAAAAATATTCCTTATAAATATGGAAATAAAATCTTCTATAGTTAGACCAATCTTTGCAATCATCACCTGCAAATATTGCAGGCATGCCTCTGCAGTGCATGTATTTTGCCTACCATAACTTTGTTGTTTGTTTAGATCTAACATGTGGGGGATTTGGTAACCAATATCCTAAAATGTGTGAAACATTAATGTATTGTATATCCTGAGGAGGATGTATTGTGTGGGTTTTGTTGGGTGTTGCCAGTGTAATAGGTGTAAAGGTAGTTGTTGTATTGGTGAGGTTAGCCTGAAGTATGTGGTGGTCAGCAGCATTGTTAATAATGCCAATGCTGAGGATATTGAAGGTCCTTGTACTTTCATTGTGTCATTTGGGTGTATTATTTTTGTGATTATGGTTTTGGATTTCGTGGGAGTAAGGATTTTGAGGGCCTGAGATAGGTCTGTTATCGAAGATGAAAAAAGAGACATATTATCTGGTTATGCCCAATGAACTCGAGATTTACTTCCAAGAAATTCAATAAATTCAATAAATTAGTCAATTGTGTATGGATTAATTTAGTGTCATAGAGTAAAATTAGTAAGCTTTCCACAGAGTCCTGTGAGAGAATTTGTGCAATCTCTTTGTTCACAAGTTGTGTAATGTGTGACGATGATGGTAAGGGTAAACAGAAAGATTAGCATAAAGCAAAGAGAGATTGTTCTCCTCACGTATGTGGTGTATGGTGCTATGTGGTCAGTCTTAGTGATCATAAGCTTATCTCTGCAGTTAGTCATCCACGCGATATCAGGTCCTGCAGTGACGACGATTTCTCCCTTTGTAATAGTGTTATCTTTGGGGTTGCGCATCAAAATTCAGGTTTATCCTGTGTGTGAGAGTCTGTTAAAGGAAATGACTTTATAGTTTGTGCTAATCTTGCAGAGAAAGAACCAGTCTTGGTTGATCTGAGTTGACCGATATCAGAATTAGTCCTTCAGTTTCCCCAGAGGACAGGAATAAGCATGTAAACGGAGGAACAAATACAGATTTATCAAGAACAACTACAGGGGGGAAAAAAAGGTAGTGGGGGTTAGGTATGATGAGAGAAAACTTCCGTAAGGGTGAAGGTCTATGGAATCTGGGTCTATTGTGTAGTTCAAAGGTTGAGATAGAGCTTTCTGCAGAGGCAAGTCATTTAAACATAGCAACATTGTTTTTAAAAGGCCATTCCAACGTTCTATATTGCCAGCAGCAGTGGGATTATAGGCTAGGTGGAATTCCCATATTATTCCTAAATCTTGTGCCACTTTTTGTGTTTTATTGCCTGTGAAATGGGATCCTTGATCAGACTGTATAATAACTGGTAAACCATATTGAGATATCCAATGCTATAGCACTTCCATAGTGTGGTTCTGATCAGGGTGATTAGTAGGTGGGCTTGCATATCCCAATCCTGTGGTAATATCCACAACCGTGCATACATATTTGTCCTGAAAATCTGTCAGAGGGCCTATATAGTCAATCTGTAAGGGATAATTAAAGATATCTATTACTTGTTGGTCTGGTTTTCTGTGGAAATGGAATCTCAATTGAACCTTAAGGGCACTGATTACAAGCTTGTATAGCCTGTTTGCACTGAGTCCAAGTGACTTTAAGATTTCTGCCTATAAACCATTGGTATAATGGATGGATTCCTACATGTCCTAAATATTTATGTATGTGTAAGATTTTTTCCTTGGTAATATCACTAAGCAAATCCTCTTTTGGTATATGCCAATGTCTTTTAAGTATTAATTTTCCATCGGATTGAGACAATGCCTTCATTTTCCTGTAAGCTGTGGCTAGAGAATCTACTGTGCTATTGTGTCTAGATTCCTCATCCTGCTTATTAGTGTGGGCATTTCTGTATTTAACATATATTTTAATGTTTTCTTGAGATATCCATTCCCAGACCTCTCTTGACCAGACATCCTTGCCATTAATTTGCCAATTATCGCTCTTCCACTTAGCTGACCATATTGTAAGTCCATTGAATGCTGCCCAGGAATCAGTATAAATATATATTATTTTCTTTACTTCCTGAATAGATTGTTGGACAGCTGTTTTGATTGCCTGCAGTTTTCCATGCTGAGCTGACTTGTTAGTTCCACTACGTGTTAAAATCTTGCCATCCGCTGGGCAGAACACCGCACATTTCCAAGGTAAGATGTTGTTTCATACTGTAGAGGAACCATCCATGAACCAGGCGTTAGTTTGGTTCCAGAAATCTGAACCTATGTGACCTATTGGGACCAGTTTTCCTTCGTTAATCTGTGGTGGTGTTTTTACGATAGGAATATTTGCTATTTCCTCTAAAAGTTTTGATTGGCATGAAGTGTCCTGCCTTTTATAAGACTTTATACCATTTCGACTTAAGAACTCTGCTCCATGGGCAATCCTGCAATAGTTTCTGGCATAAGTTTTAACCAATCTAATATAGGTATTGGTGTCCTAAGGATAATTGGTTGTTCTATTCTAATGAACATTAAGGTTTTAAGTCCCTCAAAAATATTCAATACTGTCTTTTCAAATAATGAATATTTATTTTCCAAGAATAGAAACTTTTTACAGTAAAATCCAATAGCTATAGTTTTACCATTCCTTTTAGTAAAAATTCCCCAATCGCCGTGTCCATTGAGGAAGAGAACATCCAGTATGAACGTGTCATCTCCACGAGGCAGGAAAAGCTGTTGATAAATCTGTACATATTTCTTTGCTAGTTTAAATGCTGACTGTTGTTGCTCATTCCATGCAAAATCTATCGCCTTTCTTGTCACCTCATACATTGGTTGCAACAGTACTTGCATAAATGGTATATGCTGTCTCCAGTATCCAAAGATTCCTAGTAATCTTTGTGCCTATTGTTTATTAGTTGGATCTTTGAGGCTTTGTATTTTACCTATTACTGAGGCTGCAATTGAAGGGCCTAAAGTGGACCAGGTAACTCCTAAAAATTTTACCTGTTGGGCTGGACCTTGGAGTTTATCTGGATTAGTTGTTCAACCTTCCTTTTTAAGATTCTCTATAAGAATATGTAAGGTGTCCTATACCATTTCTTGGTCTTTTTCTGCTACATATCATCTACGTATGTTTTTACCAGTATTGTGTGTGGTATCAGGTCCCACAGCATAGTTGCTGTGATGGCCTGGTGTGCTATGATCGAGCTATTCTTATATCCTTGTGTCAATCTTTTAAACCTGTATTGCCTATTATTCCACGAGAAGGTTGTAATTTCTCTGGATTGTTCATCTAACGGAATGACAAAGAACATATCTAACAAATCCATTGCGGCAAAAACAATAGGATTGAACCTACGAATTTCAGAGAATATAGTTGCTGTATCTGGTAACTGTCCTGGCATTTCAGGTGTTAAATTGTTAACCTGTCTATAATTCACAGTAAATCTATATTGACCATTTGGTTTTCCAACTGGCCAAACTGGGCTGTTATCATTAAAAGAGTTGGTAGGTTCTATAATATCTTCCTTTAATAATTTCTGTATGGCTTCGGCCACTTCTTGATGACCTCCTTTCAGTAGATATTGCTTAGTAAATGACAGAGGTGCCTGGCAATATAATGGGAGTTATTTTTAATTGAGCTAGCATAGTGTAAAGTGAAATGTCTTTAATTCTTTTTAAAGGTAGCCAATTAGGAAAAAGTTTTGGTATCCAATCCATCCCTAGAATGTTATGTGATACGTTACTCATTAATGCTTTGCCTGATATTTCTGACCTATCATATAATTTAATTCTAATAGTAATTTCTTGAGCTAAGGTAATGCCTCCTAAACCTTGAATTTAGGTATTCGCTTTTGTTTTATTTATTGGCCATAAATTAAGAATAGTACATTGACTACCTGTGTCTATCAATAGTGTGACAGAACGTTTTTGTTCATTAGCTACTATCGTCAATTGTATACGGGGCCTTTTGTCATTCTCAGGCCACAAGATGGCGCTAAGGTAACACCTTGGAATAACAACCTGGGTTGGTTTGGTTGAAATTGCCTCCTGACCGGTTGGTATAGGTTGGGAGGTTGGTCTTGGTTTGTAAATTGCGTTAAGGCCCACGGTTTTTTGACCTTGGTTCCCACTTGCTTGAGGTTGCTGTCGGAATGGAGTTTGGGGGCCATCCCACCCCCCACCCCCACCCCCATCTCGTTTTTTGGTAAATTCATCCTGTTTCTTGGTGGGCCATAACCTCTATTTCTCCAATTTTTCTGGCCTTGGGGATTATTTGGGGTTTGAAACTAATAGTTATTCCTGCAAGGTTTCCTCCAGGGCATCGTTTTCGGCGTTTATTTCCTATTTTCAGGTTGGTAAATTGAGTGGCAGAGGTTAGAACCTTTTGCCCCTGTAATTATCTTGCCTGCCTTAGGTAACCTGTGGCATCTTCCACCATGTTTATGGCTGCCAACGCCGTCATAAGTGGCATTCTGAGGAGTGGGGGGCCTCCAGTCAATAAAACCTTTTTCATAGCTGGTGTTAAAGGGGCTGCCTTTGGGGTTGGTATTGCATTATACATCGTGGCAGTGACTCCTAATTTCCTTAAAATTCTTATGGCATCTTCAAGGTTTTCCCACTTACTTGGTGCCTCGAATTGGGTCCAATCAATGTTTGGAAGGCACGTATCCATGCCATTTTGACCCAGTCCCGTAGACAAAAATCTTGTTCTCCTACAACTTCTTCAATAACATTTTCCAGTTCCTGAAATATAGCAGGGTTCTCTATAGTGCTATTGAGTTCATGCACCTCATGTCTATTTCATCTAAGAGTAGAGACACCTTTGTCCCAGATCTTTAGTAAGTATTCAACATCTTTACTCTCCTTCTGTTGGAAGTCCTGCTTTAAGTGTTGGAGCTCTGTACAGGTTAGTGATTTCTGCTCCATTTCTAAACCAATACTATGATCTCCTGGGGTTATTCTCCCAGGGGTCTATATTTTAGCAACAATTGATGGGCATGCCTGTTTGTTATCTATATCCTTAGCTAGGTCATGCAAAAAAGGATTTTTACCTTTTTGGACTGCTTCCATTACCAATCCTTTTCCTTTCATTCTGTCTGCATCTATGTCATCTATCATTTTAACCAAGATAGCTGGTATTTCCTTCTTGGGCGAGCGGGCCAAGATAGGTTCTACCACCCCTGGGTTAGTGTGAAGTATTTCTATATTTGTCCCTTTGGTGTAATTTGGAAGTTTTTCCTGAACTATTTTTTTCACATGTCCTCCAATCTGATTGGGGTCAACATTCTTTAGTTACCTTTTTTTCCTGTTTCTCCTGGTACCACTTTTTAATTGTAGAAAGCATTTTATTCTAGCAGATATATTCTATCTTAACACTATGACTTATAAATATAACTACAAACTGTGACTACAACTTCCTAAACTTAACTTCTCCTAAATGACTTTCTAACGAGTGGACATCAAATAAACAAGAGCTCTATAACTTATCTATATTACTATATTCTTTATTAGGTCCAATTGATTAGCTACAGCCTTATAACAAGTAACGGGATATTCTTGTATTCCCTGACACCCAAGGAGATCAGCCTTCCTATATTTGTCAATCCCTCCTGTCTACCGGTAGGAAGCACACCAAAGAAGGGTTCTCAACTTGCTTATTCTTAATACTATCAACAATTAAATTTAGGGTAGCAGAGATGCCGCTATTATCTTAATTTAATTTGGGCGGCCTCTTATATTTCAATATTAGTTATCTTATAATCCCTATAGTAAAGTTAGTGCTACTGTCCTAAACTTACATAAATGCATATACATGCACATTAACCAGCCTTACCCTGAAAAAGAGAGAAGGAAGAGCGCTGGTTGCTTTCCTTTTTAATAAATTCCTTTGACCACAATGTGGCACTATAGTTTAAACTGTTAATTTTGTTTTTAAAGAACAAAATCCCCTTATACTCCCTAGCGAAGGGTAACAATAAATCTTATATGGCCTATGGGTTCCTCCTTCTGCGGGTTGAGTCCGGTTGAGATAGCGCGGCAAGCTAACCAGGACAAGGGAATCGGAAAATGCGTTACGCCCCCTTCCGGCCTTCCTCTAGCTCAGGCGAAAGAGCCTGAGTTGCCTTACTGAGGTTTCACACCTGCCTATAACCGTCGGTGGCGGCACCCTAGTGACACCTTCCCGGGCACGCCAATTGGAAACGCGAAATTGGTTTCACTTTTAATATTCTACCTAATTTGGCAGTTGTCCTGCCGACTACGCCAGCTGTCGCCAGCACTCCATAAGAGGAGACAGATGGGACAGAGGCAGATGAATTTACCTTGGAAATCTTCTTTATTCACACAACAATCAATCAATCCAATTCACAAATTAGGCTATAATAAATCGATCAATTAATTAAGTAAGCAGCAAAGCAAGCATTGTTTTGCTTCTTAAAACTATTCCCGTCCCTGGTTCCTTATGCTCACCATGCGACGTGTTCTTGACTACCGGCGACACAGCCGACCCGCGTATGAGCTTGTCCAGGGCTCGCCAGTCTGTGGCTGGATCAGGACCCGCCCATAGCTGCCAGGCTGGGCAGTCACTCCTTCTCCAGGGGGTCTCACTCTCCGGATGCGAGGAGGTGGAGTCTCGCTCTCAGGAAGCGAGGAGGCTGGGGACGAGGAGCAAGACGCAAGACGTGTATCCTGCATTCAGAGTCTGTGACTCCTACTTCTACTCTGAGCTTAGGACCAGGACGGTTTATATACTATTTTCACGCCCACAAGCTAAGGATAGTGATTGTATCGGGGTCCACATGCAGGTGGACAGGGGTTCTGGTTATTGATCATGCAAGGGCTTTGTCCGCAGGCTGCAGATAGCGATTTCATCACACGGGGTCCACACGCAGGTGGCTCACAACCTATCAGTATCAGACAGAGCTTTAGGCAGTTTCCAGTAATTTACTTTATTGCACTTAATATGGGCTTACTTTCTCTTTGTAGCCCACATGCGGTTCATACCAATGCCTGCAAGTCTACTCTCCACATTCCACCTGTGCTCCGGACACTGCCTCAGTGGCATTGGAAGAAGATGGCAGTGGTTTGTACTAGAGCAGCTGCATTGAGGTGTGTGGAGAGAGAGGGAGAGGGGAAAGGGAGAGACAGGAGGAGGACTCATTCAAGATCTACTCTGAGGATCAGGTGAAAAAGTTCTCTCCCTCCGGTTAAATTGGATGTAGAAGAAACTAAAAACAAACATCTAAATGGAGCTCCACAGGTAGAAGGAAAGTGTCATTGACATTTTGGGGCAAGGCTGGGAGCAAGGGTTCTGTCTGGGGACGTCAGGAAAGAGCAACCCCCACATGTGCTTATCTGGGACTGAACCCTATTACAAAAGACGGATTAACTAAAGAAAAACTAACAGAGGCTTAGTAACTTTTATATTTCCTATAATGTTAGAAGGTAATCAGAGAATGAGTAACTGTCAAACTGGAGTTCTGAATACCAGATTATAGAGCACCTTCAACAAATAATAGTAAACTGTTAGAAATGCAACAAGACAGAGAGAAAGAGGATGGTGGGGTCTCTATGGGCGGCAGGGCCGAGGAAAGGCCACACCAAACCACCAGCGGGTAGAGGTTATGTAGCTCAGGTGCCATCTCCAGGCCAAGAGAAATCCAAATTTGGCATCAGTGGTTAACCTTTGTTATCCCTGGTAGAAGAGGAGGCAGAATGCTTATTACTTTTCTAAATCTGTCCTGCTTTTAGGCAAATAGGAGAGCAGAGAGCTTCCCTCTTCTTGCCTTTAGGTCAACAACCCTTTGCATTGGGGACATCTTATTCAGGTCTCCCAAAGGGACTTATTTATTACATTTAAGGATGATTTCATCACACACAAGTGAGCAGATGCTAGATACACAGGTTTAAAGATCAGAGAAGATGTTTTCTGGGCAGAAAATATGAGCTTCGTCAGGGAATACAAGATTGTGATAACTCCAATCTGTTCCGATCGCTGGCAGAGGATAATTAAAGAGAGAGAAGCCAGAGAGAGCTGAGACATCCTGAGGTCCAGCGAAGGAGGAGTGTCCAACAATCAATACTCAAAAGGGGCAGTGATTGAGCTGAGGGAAGTGCTGTCATATCTTAGAAGATTCCTTTCCTGGAGGGACTACTGAGATGTAGGCAAGGCAGTTCTCGCTCAGGCCAAGATGCCGAGCTTCCTGGACTTGATTAAGCAATGTGGGGTGCTCTGAGCAGAACGTTTGTGTCCCACCAAAGTTCACATTTAAATCCTAATCCCAAAGTAATGGTATTAGGAGGTGGGGCCTTTGGCAGGTGATTAAATCATAGATAAAATTATTGCCTTTATATGAGAAGCAAGAAGTCGTCTTTGTCCCAATTAGCCAGGTAAGGCAGGACATGGCAAAAAGATGATCAGCAGTGGTTTCACCAGACCACAAATCTAGTGCCTTGACCTCAGTCCTCTCTGAGAAATAAATATCTGCTATTTCCAAGTCATCCAGACTCTGAAACTCAGTTACAGAAACCTGAGTGACCTAAGACAAGGAGATAACTTAGTGATTTTCTTTCAACAGTGCACGTGGAACACAGTTCCATGTACATGGAGCCTGGAGACTACAAACCATTGTGCCTTTGCACTGAACAATGTGGCCAGCTCTGGCAAAGAAATTTTTATTTTCTTATAAGCATTAACAACTTCATATGAGCCAGGTCTCGTAGCCTCTAATCCCAGCACATTAGGAGGCTGAGGTAGAAGTATTGCAAATTGAAGCCCAACCTGGAAAACAAAATAAAAGCTAAAAAGAACTGGGGATGTAACTCAATGAAAAGGGCTTGGGTTCAATTGTCAGTACCAAATAATAATAATATATCTATATACTTTGTAAAGTTTTAAGGCTGAATCAATTTCTCTCCCTCTTCTAATCCAGAGCCTTTGTGTTATGCAAGCACTGTTCCACTGAGCCAAATCACAGCCCACAATTTTTTCAAGCTTGTTAGAATGGCTAGTTTTTTTTCCACTTTAATATAATACACAATGTTTACATTGAACTTGAGTATTTTGAGCACATATATATCACAACAAAATTGTCATTCCTTCCCCTCCCCCTTTTGATCCTCCCTCACTTTCTCCTCCCCTCTAGCTCCCACTGTCACTCCCATTTGGTTCTCTTTTTTTTTAAACATGTCATCTTTCTCCTTCCCACCTTCTCACTTCCCCTTTCTTTCCCGCTCTACAAAGCCCATCTTCTTACTGTCTTCCACGTCTTACATTTTTGATGGTTTGTTTTTTTCATAGTAGAGAATCCATATGGTATTTAACTGTATCTGATTCATTTTGCTGAACATAATGGTCTCAAGGTGCATCCACTTTCCTAAAAATGACTTAAACGTGTCATTCTTAATGGCAGAGTAATACTCCATTGTGTGTGTGTGTGTGTGTGTGTGTGTGTGTGTGTGTGTGTGTGTGTGTGTACTGCATCTTCTTTCCCCAGTCATCTGTACTTGGGCATATTGGCTTCTTTCAGGATTTACAGCCCATAAATTTTATTGTTAAATTTTACACACCTCTTACTCCCCATGGTGTAATAGCATGTATAAATTTACTGATCTAGTAAATATTTCAAAGACATCAATGGTTTCCATAGTCTGACATTTCCAAACTCCACATTGCAACCAAAACCCTTTTTTGCTGAAATACGATGGGATGTTCTGAGAACAGGGACTCTAATTGGTTTTGCCTGGTCTCTGGGTACCTGGCTAAATCAGCCCACTTTATCATTTTCTTTGTATGTAAAACTGGGGCAAAAGCACCAGCTCCAAAATTGTCCTGATAAAGAACCAAAGTGTGCAATTTCTCTGATGCCATTACTAACGTACACAAGCAGAGATGATTACACTCCATGGCGGGCCATTGCTTGTGGTTGTTGTCCTGAGCATGCTGCTGAGGGGAGGAGAGTAGCCAATGGGTGTGGGGCGGGGCTAGGGGGGAGTAGAGTTTTTCAGGTGAGATTCCTTACCTTGCATATATTTGGGTCATGCCAATGCATACTACTAACTGCATGTTATTTGTGTGCTAATCATTTAGGAAATGTCTCTTTTCTCCTCGTTCTCTACGTGAATTCTCAAATATTCAAGAAACAAAGTTTGCTACTGCATGATAAAAGTGCCCTCTATCTGACAACTATAAATTCTAGAGTCTGTGTCAACCTGCATCATTTTCACAATCAACTGAACTAAAAGGTGGGGAGGGAAGACTCTTTATTCTTAATCTTCTCCTGCCAAATGCTTCTGCTTATTTACTGCTATTCATTAGATAAATTTTTAATGAATGAAATGGTTTTTAAATTAATAATTTATGAATACTAACCTGACACAATTACGGATTCTATATTTTCAAGACATTCACCTACTACACAAAAATATTTTAGCTTTTATTTTAAACTGAGCTCCTCTGCAATGGGCTCACAGAGTTTCTGCATTTCCCAAGAAGAAGAGTAGGGACATTATGTAGCTCTTCTAAATTAAGTAATATCAAACAGACACTTTAAAATATCAGGAATGGTAAACCCAACAATAAAGTTGACACAAAGACTGCAAGAACGCAACACAGAATTAAACTCTGCAACACAGTGATGTAAGCTTTATTTTTACATGACTTAATTGCATGTTTCTGTTACCTATGACATAAAAGTGAGTCTGAAGCATGCAGTCTGTATACCTACATGATCCTATGAAGGATAACGACCTAGAAGTGATGAAATAGTTTACCCAATGATTGAGGAAGCCACAGTGAAACTAAATTATTGAATCTCACAGGCATACTAGTTGACAGTTCCTTCCTTCAGGGGATGACATAGCCCTGTGCTGTTCCAACATTCGTGTCCATGGAATCCAAGACAGGAATTGGGTTCAGGGATAGAAAGGCTGACCCCGAGGCAGATGGGTCATTCAAGTTTCTCTCTAGTCTCTCCTAGCCACTGCGCTGAGGAAAACATCTTGAACCAGATGACCACACTATGGCTGCATTTATGACCACATGCCCACTTCATTCTTTGTCTATTACCTTGGAAAATCTAGGAGTTACTCGAGTTAAAAACTTTAATTTAAAGGGGGACGGGGGAGCTGGTGGCATAGCTCAAGTGATTAAAGCTCTTGTCTAGAAAGTGCAAGGCTCTGAGTTCGATTCCCCAGCACCACATAAGCCAAGTGTGGTGGCACATGCCTGTACAAATCCCAGCACTCAGGAGGCTGAAGCAGGAGGACTGCTGTGAGTCTGAGGCCAGTGTGGACTACACAGGGAGTTTAGGACCCACCTGGACTACAGAGTAAGATCCTGTCTCAAAATAAATAAATAAATCTGCTCCTAAAAAAATACTGAGGATAACTCATTGAAGAATCCTGTGAGTTTTAACAAAAATATGTACTGTTTCCTAGAAAATGGAAGGTACTAACAAGTACTCTAAGAGGCCTCTGCAGACCACCACCAGAGACCTTTACAAATGCCATAATGTCATCATTTGAAATGTTTTAGAGATGGAAAAAACTTTGTTTTGAACAATTTACTGTCATTTACACCTGAGGCAGAAAGCTGTAATTTCTATTACCTCAACCTATAGCTCGGAGTTATGTCAATGCTCCTAATAACTTTGCAACCTAGGAACCAGTTCTCATTGACCAAAAGCAGAAACGTTTGTGCCTCCACTGTCTCTGATTATTTCTCTTCCACATATTTTTAAAAGCTATATTGAACCTAAATATTTGGTAAGGTGATTTAAAATGTCAAAGTAAGTAAACAAAGCCCGCAGGCAGTACTATTTCTTACCCATAACCCCTGAGCCTTAAACAAACACTTTTTGGCAATTTCCATTCCCATTTGGAATCCACAGCAAAGAACAGTATGTTTTGAAACACTGTAATCAATAATGAGCTCTGGGTAGCTCTGGCCTCATGCCTGAGGGTGTAAACCCCAGGTGCCTGGTCAAAGCCAAGGGCAACTCTCCCTTCTAATCCAATTGTGTATCTCATAGAAGAGATAAAAGAAAAGTGCTGTAGGATGGTCTCCCTGATGAGACCAGCTTGCAGAGGACTCCCAGGTATGGTAATAGGGACTGCGACACAAAGGCAATGAGAAGGAACACGTTCAGGGACCGGAAATCTGAGGGCGTTGAGAGTCCCAGCTTCCCGGCTCTCCTGAAGAGCAATTTAGAGAATAGGCAGGAAAGAGTACCAAGGGAGTAGGTGGCATTTATTTCTTTCGCATTATTTATGCCTCTTTCAGTCCTGAAAAACAGTACTCACGGAATTACACTGAAGGGTCCCGGTCTTAAGAGGGGCCCAATGAGTCTGCGGACAGAGGGCGGTTTGCAGGAAGCCCCAGAACGCCCAGCTCCTGTCAAGCTGGGCACCTCCAGGGGGCGCCGCAACCTCACTTTCTAGGATGACAGTCAGGGAGCGCGTCTGCGAAAAATCGGGGTTTGAAACACTGAAAGGCAATGAGAGAGGAAGATGTTGGCACAAGGAGAGAGATTATTAGTGTTCTTGGCAGCCACAGCCAGGCCCCGGTCTCCCTCAGCCCCCACACATGGGTTAGACCCACGACACAACACACAAGCCCTCCGTTTTCCCGACTCTGCGTGCCCCCGGGGTGCCTCCTGACCCGTGGCAGTCCTCACTCGGAGGAGAGGGCCGGTTTCCAGCGATACTACCTTCCTCCCTACCTAACTAGTCCCAGTGCCAAGTTAAGAGGGCGACCTGTGCCCTCCTGCTTTAGGGAGCGGTCTGTACAACACAATGGTCTACACGCAACGGGGGCCAGTCGCACGTGGGGGACCTACCAAAGGCTAAATGCGAGCGCGACTCCCTCGCTTTGAGTCACTAGGTCTGGGACCCGACAGTTTCCACCCCAACAAGTTTCCCGCAGCGGGGCTGCCTGTCGAGAACTCCCGCCGGGCTGGCCGGGCTGGCCGGGCTGGAGGGGGAGCCGGGCGCCGCGCCCTCAGGCGTCCGCGCGACACACCATCAGCTGACGGAGGCTCCTGCGGAAGCTGTCGTCCAGGAAGGCGTAGAGGAAGGGGTTGAGGCAGCTGTTGGCGTAGCTCAGGCTGGTGATGAGGTAGGAGACGGCGACGACCAGCGGCGTCTGCGGGAGGTCCGTGGTGAGCGCCACCACGGTGCTCAGGTGGTAGGGCGTCCAGCACAGGAGACACGCGGCCAGGATCGCCACCACCAGGAAGGTGACACGCCTTCTGGCGCGGTCCAGCACCTTGGCGTGGCTGTTCAGCCGAATGGCGCGCAGCCGGCACAGCAAGGTGGCGTAGAGGACGCAGATGGCAGACACCGGGAGGGCGAAGCCCAGCACGAGCGTGTAGAGGCGGCTGGCCCGCCACCACAGGGCCTCGGGCTGCGGGAAGACCAGCACGCACTGGCGCCGGCCGTGCTCGGCGTCCAGCCGGGCGAAGACCACGAAGGGCAGCACCACGAGCGTCACGAGGCCCCACACCGCCAGGCTCACGGCGCGCGCGGCGCGGTACGTGCGACCGGTCACCTGGCGCGACTGGGCGGTGGCCAGCACCACCAGGTAGCGGTCGGCGCTCATGACGGCGAGGAAGTAGAGGCTGGAGAAGACGTTGTACTGGTCGATGGCCACGACGAGCTTGCACATGAGCTCCCCGAAGGGCCACCGCCGCAGCAGGAAGTCGGCGATGGTGACGGGCAGCACGAGCGTGAAGAGCTCGTCGGCGATGGCCAGGTTGAGGATGAACAGGTTGGTGACGCTCCTGGTGCGCGGGGCGCGGAGCAGCACGTACAGCACAGCCGAGTTTCCCGCCAGCCCCACCGCGCAGATCACCGCGTACACCACCGGCACGGCCACGGCGAGCGCCGGCGGCAGCGGCAGCGGCTCGGGGCTCGACGCGTTGGCCGCGCCGGGCTCCGGGGTCGTTGCGTTGAGCATCTGGGCTCCACGGAGTCCCAGCGCCCCGGGGCCGCCGGGCGAGACTCGCAGCCCCAAGCCCTGGCGCGGAGTCCGCCTCCGGCTTTCCCAAGGGACGGCCACCCCTCTGCCCGCGGTCGCCACGCTCCCCGCGGACTCCCAGGCTGGAAAGCAGAATCGAAAAGACAAGTTAGACGGGCTTCGGAACGACGGAAGGTGGCGAGAAGGGTGGGTGGCCTGCGCCCGAGCCTCCCCCTCCCGAGTGCCCTCGGCTACCTGTTGGAGTCTCCTTCCAGCCAGCGCGAGAGTCCTCAGTCGCACAAGGACAGGCGCGTCTTCACCGGAGCGCGCACGCCATCCCCTCTGCGTGTAGGTGACCGGCCTTGCACTCTCGGATCACCCCACCATATTCCGCAGCGGGGAGCTCCGCCCAGCCCCTACCCGAGCTCGGCGCCAGCGCCGCTCGGCGGCCCTTTCCGCCTTACCTGCCTGGACTGCGTGGGAAGGGGTCGCTGTTCCCGCGGGACTCCGGAAGAAGCCCCGGCTGCAGCCGCGGGCTAGCGCCAGCGCCCGGTACCCGCCCACAGCCTCAGCCTCTGCCAGGCCCTCCCACGCGCCCGGAACGGAGGGGACGCCTGGACTGCTGCTCGCCCCCTGCGGGCATGCCCAGCCCTCCAGCCCCTAAGTAGAACAGCCTCTGAACCCACAGAAAACCGCGTTCCTTGAAATAAAAAGAACTATTTTCTTCCTTCCAGGAGTGTAACTTCAATCTATCTTAAATAACGAAACAATTTCCTGTTAAGAATTAAATTTAAATTTAGGAAAAAGTTGAGGTGTTAGCAATGTATTTTAAAGAACGTGCAACTGAATCTTCTACTCCATGGCTTAAAGACGGTGCCTCGAATGGGCTAGTGTAATTTGGCAAACCATGTTGCCTGACAGAAGGGGGAAGTGAATGCAGATTTTTAAAATGCAAGTAACCCGTTTTCTAATTTTCAGATCTCCAAACGTTAGAAGGTTGTCAAGTAATGGTCTAAAATCTGAGCTGCTTCTGTGTTTCTCAGAGTACATGTGGAGGCTTAATTCATAAACTGCCTCTGAAAGCTTGGTAGGACACCGAAAATGCATGTTTCATCAAATGTAGCAAGTAGTTCAACACGGTCTCTTGCTTTTCAAAAACACATTGCTGATTTTGCAGCTGGCGAGAACTCTGCAGTCAAGGCCTGCGGGTGCTAACCGAGAAGCAGAGGCATCTGAGACCCCTCTGTGCTATCCCCTGCACCTCCCTTGTTTTCTTCAGAGGAATCCTGAAGATACCTAATGGGTTCTTCTGAGGACTGAAGGAAATGAAGTAAATGTCGATTCTCTCCGATTCTTAGTATTTCCTACTCTGCATTCCCTTCGGGGGAGCCAGAAGGAAGAAAGAAAGGTCTCAAAAGCAGGCAAAGCCAGCCGGACCCTTCCCCTCCCCTACCAAAGTGTGTCAGCTCCTTTCTGCGGAGCAGAAGGCCAGAGACAGGGAGAATGGATAGCAAGAAGCCAGCAGAGGGGACCCATGGGACCAGAAATGCAAATGCTTTCCTTAAGCCTGTCTGTTTTCTATTTAATTTCTTTCTTTTTATTAGGATCTACACAAATTTGGTTCCCCTCAGTTTCATGCTGTGTAGTATTCCATAGGGAATACTACATAAAGAAGCACCACACACTGTTAAGGAAAAAAAAGATTATGTCCATAACATACTGTATGCATTTACATTCACATGTGTGTATGTTTGTAAGTATATAGGCATGTGGTTGATAATTTCAAATATTTCGAGATTTCCTCTTTGTTTTTCATTTCAGCTTAATAATACTGTGGACAGAGAACACATACAACATAATTTCAGTTCATAGTAACTTTTTGAAACTTAGTGCCCACTGGGTATTTTTCTAAGTATTTCATATGTGCTAGAAAATAATGTGTGCTCTCCATTTGTTGAGGGCAAAATGCTGCAGATGTCAACTAGCCAAGTTTATTACGGTGTTGCTCAAAGCTTCTGTTGATGTTTTTATCTGATTTATCAGTTGCTGAAGAATGCATGTTGATTTTAATCAATAATTGTGGATTTATCTATTTATGCTTTTAATGCTGTCAATTTTAACTACATAACCTGGTAGGTGAACACGAATGTGAGATTGTTGTATTTTCCAATGAACGCGTTCTTTTCTCATTTTGTTCTCCTTAACCTGATTAAGGTTTCTACTGTATGTAGTATTTGGTTGATGCAATTATAGTTATATTGTTTCCTTAAGTATTACCATTTTTGCATGCCTGGCCCTTTGTTCCATGGAAAGGAACAGACACACACACACACACACACACACACACACACACACACACACACGGTGGTGGGGAGGGGTGGAGGGGAGTTGGACTGGTTTTGCCTGCTTTTGAGGCAGGAAATTTGTTAGAGGGTAGAATTCAGTGTTTTTCTTTCTTTCTTTCTTTCTTTCTTCCTTCCTTTCTTTCCTTTTCTTTTCTTTTCTTTTCTTTCCTTTCTTTCTGCCTGGCTCTCTCTAAGGAAATAATGATATAATATCTTTTTTTATTCTTTTGGCTTTAAATCTCTCTGTGTTCTGTTATTTAAGGTGTGTATCATTTGAGCATGATATAGTTTTCTTATCCAGTCTAATAGTATTTGTTATGAGTTGGAGAATTTAGTTTACTATATATCTAATGTAGTTTTATATATATATATATATATATATATATATATATATATATATATATATATTAGAGTTGTTATGGCCTGAAAGCTTATATCTTTCCCCAAATTCATATACAGGCAATCCCTGACTTATAGTGGTTGACTTAATATTTTTTGACTTGTCATATTGTGAAAATAATAAAATGCTCAAACTATATTTTCAATTTTGAGTTTTGTTTTTTTGATTAGAGTATATGGCATGGTACTATGTGGTGATGCTGGGCAGCCCCAGTGAGCCACACCGCCAGTCAGCCACCATACCATACATTGTTTTGCTAGGCGATGATGGTCTTGTACATCAGATGTACTACACGCATTTTTTTTGCTTATGATATTTTTGGTTATAAGTCTATGAGGATGCGATCCCATTATAAATTGAGGGCCTTTAATATTAAAACTGAATCTTCACTGCAATGGCATTTGGAGATGGGAGCTTTTGAGAGGTGATTAGACCAAAAGAATGAAGCTCTCATAGTGGGATCTGTGTTCTTATGCAAGAGGCCCTTGGGCCCTAGTCCCTTCATTCCTCATGAGTTTGTAGAAAAAAAAAAAAAAAAAAATGGCCACCCAGGAAGCAGGATTCACTAAAATTTTACATTTCTGGCACCTTGGTCTTGAACTTGCTGAAGAACTGAGAAATTGATAACTGTTACTCCTAAACCCAATTATGTTATCTATTGTGTGATAGCAGCACATGCAAACCAGAATACCGGTACAATATGTCATATGCTATAGCAAAAAATTTCTGAAAATGTGGCTGCAGCTTTGGAACTGGGCTGTGATTAGAGGCTGCAAGAATTTTGAAACACTTAAGGTACCATGGATGGACTCTTCTAGGCAATTCTGTTTGAGACTTAGAAAAAAGAGAAAGCCTCAGTCTTCTTAGAGATTATCTGAGGATTGTGAACAAATAGATAGTAACAATAGACAGAAATGCAGAACATGCACTAGAAACTGCATAAAAGGCATTTGTCTTTATGAAACAGCAAAAAAGGGAGAAAGAAGAAAAGAAAGAAAGAAAAAGAAAAAGAAAAGAAAGAAAAGAAGAGAAAAGAAAGAAAGAAAGAAAGAAAGAAAGAAAGAAAGAAAGAAGAGAAAACTTTACAAAATTGTGGTCATTTCCTAGTTCCTCCTGACTATAATAAAATCAAGGATGGGAGAATGACTTAAACATGAAATTGGTGATCAAAAGGGATGCAGACTTAAAGATTTGGAAAAATCTCAATGTATCTACATCTGAAAGGACAGAGAAGCCCTGCTTGGGAGAGAACACCAAGGAGGGGCTGAACAACACGATCTAATAATGAAAGACTGGGAGTATCCCCTTGACTCCACACCAGCAGAGCCTCCACAGTGTTATTCCAGCTTTGAGGAGCCACATTACCATCATGCACAGAGATGCCATAGAGGTAGGAGCTCCTGACACCATGGGGATAGGTATCACCCTGTGATCCAGAAGGCTAGATCTCCCCATCTACATGGTTCTGAAGGGTAAAGCATCACAAAAAGAGAACTGTTCATTTTCCAGGATTGTAGTTTAAACTGTTTGTCCCATGGGGATTATAGACATTCTTAGGATCTATCTCTCTTCCCATTGCCCTCCTGTTCTTTCTTTTGGAATAGAAATGTTTAGCCTATCCTGGTGCTTTAGAAGCACATAGCATGTTTTATTTCACAACTGGAAAGATATGTACTTCTGGATAAATTGTACCTTGAGTCTGAGTTATATCTCATTTAGACAATGTTTACTTGAACCAAGAGTTTTAGATTTGTGGGTTAATGCTGGAATGACTTAAGACTTGGTGAAATGTATGTATTTTACATGTAAAAATAACATGATTTTTGGAGACCAGAGTTAAATGTTATGGTCCAAATATTTGTGTTCCTTCAAAATTCATAAATTGGAAACAAATTTCTAATGTAATTATATTGGAAATAAGATTGAGATGTACTAAGGTCATGAAAGTGGAGTTCTCATGAATGAGATTAGCACTTTTATAAAAGAGGCTCCAGTGGGCTCCCTTGTGCCTTCCATCTTGTAAGGTTATCATGAAAGAAAGGCCACCTAAAAATAGGCCTTTTCAGACTCCAAATTTTCTGTGTGATGATATTGTACTTCCTGTTGTAGTTAGGATCTGAAGTGTCCCCCAAAAGTCTCATGTATTTTAATGTTATAGATTGTCTATGGAGCCATGTAATGTTGGTGGATTCGGGTCTGGCCTGGAGGGGTGGATTGCAGTTGTTGGGATTAGGGGTGTGTGAGTTAAGACTAAGGGCATGTGATTTAAGACTAAAGGCATGTGACTTAAGACTAAAGGCTTGTGAGTTAAGACTAAGGGTGTGTAGTGGCCACACCTTCTATACCAGGATGCAGGAGAGACTAAGACTGGGACTTGGACTAGTCTCAATGAGTCTCACATGCCTGCCTGTTGGTGATGTCCTGAGAAGCTGCCTCCACCTTTCTGCCTCTGCCATGTACTTCAATTGCTGCTGGACGCCCCTGAAGGGACTGTGACCATCTGAAACTGTAAGCTAAAATAAACCTTTCCTTTCCTAAACTTGTGCGTGTCAGGTATTGAGTCACAGCAACGAAAAAAGTAACTGAGACACTTCCCAAACTTTGTGACTGTTGTGGTTTGTATCTGTAATGTCCCCCAAAGGTCTCAATTTACCTATGAGAGGGAGGCGCCTGGCCAGAAGGGGCTGATACTTAAGGCTTGACCTGGAAAGGTACGTGCTGCTTCTGCCCTTCCTCTCAGACTTGTCTTTGTTCCACCCTGTTGCTGTGAGGATCTCGGTCTCCCGGAACCCCGGCTCCAGCTCTGGCTCTGGCTCTAGCTGAGGCGCCATCATACGATTCCACCTTTTTCCAGTCACCCATCCATGAATGAACTGAGACCTTCTGAAACTGTATGCTACGATAAATCTTTCCTCCTGAAATTGTGGATGTCAGGTATTGAATCACATTGATGAAAAAGTTGCTAAGACAATAACTGTGAGAAATGAATATCTTTTGTTAGTAGGATTAGGCTAGGTTGTAAAATTTTGTTACAGCACCCTAAAAAACTAAGACAAGGAGAGTTTCTATGTTATTGTTTCATCTGTTTCTCCATCTCTCCCATCCCAATTGCATCTCTCTCCTGTCTCCTAAAAACGCTAATCCCATTCATGAAGACCCCATCCTTGTAACCCAATTACCTTCCAGAGGTTCGCCACCTTATACTGTCATACTGGAGATTTGTAATTCATCCCATAAATTTGAGAGTAAAAGATAAATATTCAGTTTGTAGTAGGCCTTAATGAAAAAAATAAGTAATATGAAAAACAATAAAATGAGCAAGGCCATCAGAGACATTGAAACACTAACAAACTATGCAAAGAAAATACTAGAAATTGAAAAATAAAATCATTGCAACAGAAATGAAAAATGACTTTGATGGGCCATCAGTAAGTTGGTTAATTCCAAGGAAAGGATCAATATATTTAAAGATATGTTACCAGAGAAAGTTAGAAAGTTCCCAAATTTATATGCAGAAAAGGAGATTTTTAAGAATGAAAAAAATACCCAGGAATTATACGACAGCTGTGAAGTCGCACCTTCTGAACAACGAAAATGCCAAGAGGAAAAGAGGGAAAGGAACAGAAGAAATAGGTGAAGTTTAGTAGATGAGATCTTCGAATGTTAATGTCAAAGGCCAAGACACAGAGCCAAAAAGTTTAGAGATCACTGAGCAGGATAAGTACAAAAAAAAAAAATGTGCATGCAGACCTATCATACCCAAACTACACAAAATCAAAACAAAGCAAAACATAAAAGAGGAAATCTTGACAGAAGCTGGAATAGATGGTGAGAAAAGAAAAAAATAAGAATCGTGTTGAACATCACTTCAGAAACAGTGTAAGCAAGAAGAATTAATGTCGTTAAACATAAAAACTCATCAACTTACATTTCTGCATCCAACCAAATTAACCGTCATAAGGAAAGAAGAAGTAATTTCTCAGACAAACAAGACTAAGGCAATTTGTTGCCAGTAGAATTATCTTTCAGAATCTATTAAAATAAATTTTTTAGTTAGGAGGCAAATAATATTGCTCAGAAACTTCAATCTACAAAAGTAAAGGAAGCACATTAGAGAAGGTCTAAAATAAAATCAAATATTTTATTTGATTTTTAAAATTGATCTAACATACAACCACTCTAATAATGGTAAATTTTTGGATTCTTACAGCTTATTTATAGACAAAATGAACAAGAAATGTTATAAAAGATGAAAAAAGAAATTAGAAATACTGTTATCAGGCATTTACACTTCCCATCACAGGGATATGAAATAGTATGAAAGTAGATTTAGAGAGGCTGAAAGAATAGCACAATGGTTACAGTGCTTTCCTAACAAACACGAGAACCTGCATTTGATTCCCCATGACTACATAAGCTCACATAAGCTGGGTGTAGTGGTACAAGCCAGTAATCCTAGAATTCAGAAGGCTGAGACAAGAAAATTGTTTTGAGTTCAAGGTCAGCCTGAACTTCAGAGTGACCTTAAGACCCCTATGGACAATTGAGCAAAATCCTGTCTCAAAAAAAAAGTCTATTTAAAGTAGTTGTAAATAATTATAAACGTATATTCCAAATTCCAGGGCAACTGCTAAAAAATGATTTTTAAGCTACAATTGGTTAATTGGTGTACTAAGAGAGGAGCGAAAATGAAATCTTAAAATCGACAATGTAAACAAGCCAAGGAAGGTTAAGTAGAAGAAAAAGACAGAAGAGGAAGAGGAGGAGGCAAGAGAGTGGAAGGAGGTGGTGGGAAGAGGGGAGGAGATAGAGGAAAAAAGAAAAAGAGCAACAAGAGGAGGAGGAAAAGAAAAGGAGGGAGGGAAAGAAGGAGAAGAAAAAATAGGGAAACATAAGTAAATTCCAAATATAGTTGGTATTTAATAAAAACATTATGTTAATAATCACATTGAATATTGATGTTCTAAATATGCCAATTAAAAGCTGAGAACTGCCAAAGAAGAGAAAATGAATAAAATATGTTTTCTATTGAAAACTTACAGTCCAGTAAATTTGAGAACTACAAGAAATGGATAAATTCCTACACTCACATGAGATACTAAAATTGAAACAAGTTTAGCCAACACGCAGATCATAAAATAAATACACAAAAACCAGTAGCATTTCTGTGTGTTAACAATAAAAATAGAGAATGAGATCAGAAAAACAATCCTTTTTACAGTAGCCTTAAAAAAATTAAATGCCTAGGAATCAAGCTAAACAAAGAAGTGAAGGATCTCTACCATGAAAATTGTAATACTCTGAGAAAAAAAGAAGAAATTGAAGAGGACGTTAGAAAGTGGAAAGATCATTAGTTCCTGCATAGTTAGAACCAATATTGTTTAAATGGCCAGGCTACCAAAACTAGTATACAGATTCAACGTAACACCAATCAAAATTTCAACAGCATTGTTTATGAATCTAGAAAAACCTACCCTAAAATTTATATGGATCCAGAAGAGACTCAGAATAGCAAAAATAATCTTCAACAAGACAAAAGTAAAAGGCATCACAATACTAGACATCAAATTATATTACAAAGCAGAAGTAGTACACTAACAGACAGGTAGACCAGTGGAACAGAACTGAGGATGCAGAGAAAATCCTGAGCACTCTCAACCTTCTGACCATTGACAAAGAAACCAAAACCCTTCACTATAGAAAAGACAACCTCTTTAGCAAATGGGACTGGGAAAACTGGTTATCCTCAAGCACAGAATGAAACCAGACCCATATCATTCACCATTTGTCAAAGTCAAATCAAAGTGGATCAGAGACTAAGATATTAAAACAGAAACACAGAAGATAAAATGGTCAAGACTTGTGAAGCCATAAGCAGAGACAAAGAGTATTTCAACCAAATACCCATCGCACATGGGAAAAAATGAAAATCGAAAGATTGGATTGTATTAAAATAAAAACCTCTGCACAGCAAAGGAAACAATCAACAGAGTTAAGAGCATATGATGGACTAGAAAAATAATTGCCAGCTACTCCTTGGACACAGGGACATTGTCTAGACTGCACAAAGAACTGGAAAAAAAACACTCTCCTAAGTAAAAGATCCAACCAAAAAACAGAATGCTGAAATAGACAGTTCTCAGAAGTGCATATGGCCAACAAACACATGAAAAATGTTTAGCATACTATCTATAAGAGAAATACAAATCAGAAGAACTCTGAGATTCTAACTTACTCCAGTAATAATAAATTTTAACATTTTAATAAATAATAATTAATAATAATAATTAATAATAAATTTTATCATTTGTTGTTTATAAGCAACAAATGCTGGTGAAGTTGACGAGAAAAAGGAACTCTTCCACAGTGTGGATGGGGTTGTACAATTTTACAATCATTATGGAAAGCATTATAGAGATTCCTCAAAAAACTAAAAATACATGTCCCATTTACCCAGCTATACCTCTTCTGGGTATCTTCCCAAAAGACTTAAAGTCATCATACAACAGTGATACATGCATATCCATGTTACAACAGCACAACTTGTAATAGCTAAATCTTGGAAGTAGCCAAGATATCCATCAACAGATGACCAAATAAATCATATGTGGGGTTGTGTTACCAGAACAAAGGAGTCACATCAACCAATCAGCATCAATGTACATCTGAGCAACCTTTTTTCAGTCCTGTAACCTTATAGTACCAGACCTGTACTATATTTTACAGTATCCAATTAATATGTGGTTTTTCCATGTACGGGAGACAAAGGAAACTAAAATGTATAAATAATGTCCCCACTAAGTTTGGGGTTCAGCCTTTGAATGTTAATCCACTGAGCCGTATGAGCACAGATAAATGCTACTTCCTGCTAAAGCCTTAATGTCTCACGTCTTTGTTCAAGAAGCACACATTTCTCAAGATGATTAATGCAGCCTTTGTTGGTCAGGTCCAAGGAGACCTCCATCACAAACTACAGAAATTAGAGGCCTCTTCTAGGATGAATGACGGACAACTACGGAAAGTTGCAAAGAACATTTTTTTTTTCAACTGAGACCAAAAGGCTCAAAAGGAAGCAGATGGAAGGATAAAAATGAAAGCATATCCGATCACTGCTGCCCTAGTAAAAGAGCCAGCACACTGTCTAAAACGTGCCCCGCTGGACTGGGGCCCAGTCCAGAGAAAGACACAGCAAGAAGGGCCGCCTTACAAGGAGATGGTATTAGGATGAAGTCAGTGTGCCTGCTGCCATCAGGAGGGACACTGGAAGAATGAGTGCCCCAACGATCAGAAAATTCAAATCTAAATAGTGTAAGCTTTCACCTTTGGGAGGCAAGGAGAAAGGGAGAACTGTTAAGTCCAAAGTAAGCGGAAAGAAAACAATAAAAATCAGAACCAAAATCAGTAAAGTTGAAAATAGGAAAATAACAGAAAAAGAAATGATACCAACTCTACAATCTCTTCCAGACAACAGAAGCAAAGATCCCTTCCTGGCTCGTTCTAAGAGGGCAGCATCACCTTAATGCGAAGCCAAGCAAAGGCTCCCCAAATAAAGGAAAACAACAGAAGCACTGTTGCACAAACATATTTTTAAACATATGTCTGCTAAAGAATTTGTTTGTAAAATATACAAAGAACTTATAATACTCAGTGTGACCATTGAAGGGACTATGTCAACTTGAGGTAATTAGGAACCACGCCTCCATTAGGATTAGGATTTGTGAACCATTCCTGGACTGGGGATCAAGAACTGGTCTGGATTAGAGTGTGAGGGCTTTGTGGGCTGTCCAATGAGAGAAGAGCACCCACCCAGATGTGGGAGGGCCAACTGGAACTCAAACTGTATAAAAGGAAGGGAGAAGAAAGATTGTTACAGCTTCTTCCTCTGGGAAAGCTCTCGCCTTAGCAATTATCTACAAACGCCGACTTACTACATGCCTCAGATCTTCAGCACCGATGCGCTCCAGTCTCGACTTGTGCCTCTCTGCCCATTGCTGTTCTTTACTCACCAATTTTCAGGCTTCCATCTTCACCAGAGATCTACAGCAGACTCTCCCATCACCGGCTGTCCTGCAGTCCCGGACAGGAGATCTACTTTACAGCTGAGCAGCCATCTTGAACTATCTCTAACTTTGGATTTGTTAGCCTTCCTAATAGATCCTCTTGTGATAAAATCTATAAATTCTGTCTTTTGAAAGAACTCACACTAATATACTCAACAATAAGAAACAGTAAAAATGAACAAGAGCTCTAAATCAACATTCTAACAAAGAAGATCTACAGATGATACATAGCATACTCAGAGATGGTCAGCACTGTGTGTCGTTAGGGAACAGCAAAATTGGAAGACATGCCTAAACACGGGACAGAGCAGCTGAATCCAAAAGACTGACAACAAAAGTCCAAGTGGAAGTTCAAGAATTCTCATTCATCAGTGGTACAAATTCAAAACGGTACAGCCATTGCATTTCAGATTAGAAAACAATTTGAAGGTTTCTTATAAATCTAAGTATAGTCTTGGCGTAAACTCAGCAATGGTTCTCTTACATTTTTAATGGCATGAGTTGAAAATGTATCCCCACTCAAAAACCTGCACCTGAATATTTACAATAGCTTTGCATACGCGTGCCAAAAGCTGGCAGAAACCAAGAGATCCTTCAATAGGTGATTGGATAAACAAACTGTGGCAAGAGGATACCGCAAAATGTTATTCAGTAATTTAAAAAAATTATCAAGCCAAAAATTGGGGTAATCTTACATGTGTATTGTTTAGTGAAAGAACAGACAAAATACAGAGACAGAGGACAGATTGGTGATTGCAAGGGTCTAGGGCAGGGAGCAGCAAATGGTGAACAAGGGGCACACAGCAGATTTCAAGGCAGTGACACTTTTCTCTATAGTATCAAGTGTAGTGTAAACTGTACACCCCAGTTAATAATTTTTCACATTGACTTATCAACTGTAACAAGTGTAGTACTAATTCAAGAAGTTAACAGTAGAAGGAAATGTAAGAGGAGGGGTTGGAGAGGGACATAAGAGAATTCTCTGTATCGTAGAAAACATAAAAGGATTTTCTGCATTGTGTGCTCAATTTTTCTGTAAACCTAAGAATTGTCTAAAAACAAGTTTCTTAAAAGAAATAATAAATTTAGAAGCCATTTTCAGAAGTCCTTAGGTGTGATAAGGCTAATGAGTCTTTGACATTTAGGTGTGTAACAAAATACCTCAAATCATTTATGTTATCATGTTTTCTCTGATTTTATTACACTGGAATTATAAGCCAAAATAGTGAGCTTCAAGGAGAATTTTTTACATTTTTTAATGAATCAAGAATTGTCAAATTTAAATCATTTTAATTGCTTTATTACACCCATTCCAATGCAAATCAACATTTAGATTCAGATAAGAAATCTGTCTCTATAGTTTTTACAATTTTAATTAGGACATAATTCATTTATTTTATGACAGCCTAGGGAAAGATAAAATTTGTTAATAACCAGTTAACTCTAACATAAATGTTTTCTTAAAAAATTTATCTGTCATTCTGTTGATAGCTATGTTACATTTCCATTACTTTGAAAAATACCTGAGATAATCAACTTACACAGAAAAATTTTATTTGAGCTCACAAGTTTGAAAGTACAAGTTTATGGTCACTTTGAACAGTACTTCATGGCAGAAACTCCTGGTGAAGCAAAGTTGCTCACTTCATAGTGGCTTGAAAGTAAAGAGAGAGACAGAAAGAGACTAGAATCCCAATATCTCCTTCAAGAACTTGGCTCAGTGACCTAACTTCCTTCCACTGGGCCCCACACCCTGAAGATTATGCCATCACCCAACAGCACCACAGGCTGGTGACCGAGCCTTGAGCTCATGAGCTTTTGCGGGACATTTCATATCCAAATTCTTGCAATAGCTAATCTATGCTCACTACAAAGTTTAAAAACAGTAGCACTTCTGACCAATAAATTTAGCGTGAAAGAATCGTAAGGCAATGGCCTTTTTCCAATCTGTATACATCAGTTTTTGCTTTTGTATTCCTGAGGCATTAGTCACACGTGGCCAACAGGTACTTCTTATATAATATTAATTATTTTTTACTTATAGAATGTAAGCTTGAGGATAAATCTGTTGAAGGAGATCATACCAATACTAGTTTATCTTTTTAGCTTAGAAAAATAAGATGATAAGCACAAATGATCAGAATACCATAAAATGTAGATAAGGAAGATATGGCTCACTCTGAGTGGCAGGGCCAAAAAGCCAGTGTTTGCTGCAGCTTTGTTTAGACAGACCCTCTCTGGAAAACACTTCATATGATAAAACAAGTTGCAGCATTCATCTGAGTTTATTTTTTGGAATAAAACCATTTGGAACTGCTTGGTTATTACTGTTTCCAAATAAAATGCTTTTCGTGACACTAAACAGATGATAGTGCTTTCCAGTTTCCTAGCACTGCACTTCTGAGAGATGTGCTAAAGGGAACAATGATCAAAGCAAAGTGGTGTTTAGGTCTATTAATTAAACCTAGAGGAAGAAGCTCTTCACCATATCAGAAGGCAGATCAATAGCCCACAAACTCATGTAATAACAGACTTAAATCCTTTGAACATAGCACCGATGTGAACTGCATAACAGCCACCAAGTCATACACCATTCACATGTTATAAGTTATTAAATGAACCCGACACCTCGCAGAAGTGGAGTGTTCCTTGATTGGGCTGACTTGATGCTTTTGACAATAAAGCTAATGCTGCGATTTGGAATTTAAATACTGAGTTTGTTTCATTTTTATATATCTTGTTAATAAGCCAATATATATCCAAAATTTATAATTGTTCCATTTAAAATCCGATAGTGTAGTTATTCATTCTTCCACTAATAGTGGCTTCTGGAAATTCTAATTTCTCAATCAGTTTTTTCTAGTGATAGTTGAATAAGTTATGTCTTTTAATTCCTGAGGCCTGGTTGAAATTACGAAAAATGTTGTCTAAGGTGCATCTGAACGTACAGCACATTCAACGATCATCAAGAAGTGATAACACACCAGAGAAAATAACCTATGGCAAAGCATATACTGTGACAGGAAGCAAAATTGTCTTTTTGTTTTGTTTTTGAGACAAGGCCTCACTTCACAGCCTAGACTGATCCTGACACGATGGAGCCCAGGCTGGCCTTGCGCTGACAGTAATCCTCCTGTCTCAGCCTCCCTAGTGCTGGAATTACAGGCATGTGCCACCACTCCCAGCTTATGTGGTGCTGGGGAATCGAACTCAGGTACTCAACACTTACCTAAGCACTTGCTAGGCAAGCACTTTAACCACTGAGCCATTCCTCCAGCCCAGCAAAATTCTTTGAATTTATATCATGTACAAAAACTTCCTTCTGGATGCTTCCAAGGGGTTAAAACATAGCTGTAGAATATACAGTGTGGAAGGAAGTGTTCAAGAAAAATCTTGTGGAAAGTGCTAAGGAGGATTTGCTCTTTCCAACTGGGGAAAATTAGGGAAGATGCCACTGACAGTGCAGCATCGTAGTTGATCTCCAGATAGGATAGAAAATGGGAAGAACAGACCTGGTCAAACAAGCAGAGCCAAAAAAGAAAAAAAAGACATAAAAATGGATGATTTTCTGTGCCATTTAAACATTTCTGTTCTAAAAGAGTAAGGTGATGGTACTATTTACCAACAATAGAAAAAGTTTTATAGTAAAATTTAATCCTGAGTCTGACTTGTAAACATAAGTCATGTTATCTGAAAGGAAACAGTTTGTATTGATGGATGGATTTAGCTACATTAGCTCACATGGAGCGGTTCAAGGAGTCCAAGATGGTTGAGTGGTGAGGGATGAGGAAAATACAGATGAGAAAACTGGTGACAACAAAGTTTGAAAAAGAAATATGTGGATAGGCTTTCACAATGCCCATAGATTGTGAAGATACTTGTATCTGCATTAGTTGCCTATTTCTGTATAGCTAATAGTTCCCCAACATGTAGGGGCTTAACGCAACAATCCAGCAATGGTTTGGCTAGGTTCTGTACTTCACGGTATCATAAGGTGACAGAAGAGTGTCAGCCAGGGCTGCAGTCTCAAATGCCACAGAGAGAGATCTGATTCAGTTTCTGGATAAGAAGACCTCAATGCTCTCTAGATATTGGCCAGAAGTCACCCTTTATTTCTTCTCCATCAGGGGAGTCATTCAAGAAAACCCAAAGAGAGAATTTCAGCTAAAGAAATCTCTCATAACATATTTTATTTCCTAGAATTGATGCAATGTAACCAGTCCAAAATCAAAGGCATTAATATTTGGAGGCAAGAAACAACATCAGGTATCTTCCTCGAATACCGCCTATCATAACACATCTTGTGAATACTCACCTCTGCAGAGGAGTCTCTTAGTAATCAGGTGGGCACAAGATGTGTTCTGTGGATGTCAGTTGATGTTATGGCATAATCTAAAATGTGATCCAGAGGTTTCATACATTAGGAAGTGGGGCTTTTGTAAGGTAATTGGATCATTAAAGCTATAGCTCCAACAGTGGATTGACTCCCGGGTGGACTCATGATTTGATGGCATTTTTGGGAGGTGATAAAGATTTAGGCGGGGTTCCCAAGTGGGTCACAGGGTCTGACTTTGGGTACTCTATTTGGTCCTGGGACTCTTCCTCTCTGGCCCTTGCTCTTTCTTTCTGCTTCATGGTTGCCATGAGATGAATAGTCTTCCTCTGTCTCACCCTTCTGACATATTGTTTCTATCCCACTACAGGTCTAAAGGCGATGAAGGCAATCAACTATAGATTGAAATCATGAGCCAACATAAATCTTTCTCTGTTTAAGTTGTTTTAGCTACTTTCTCACCATTGTGGCTCAATATCTGACTTCCACAACTTTAGGGAAGAAAAATTTATTTCAGCTCATAGTTTCTATCACGAAGGAGGTGGATTTGTCCTCACTGAATGATGACTTTGTAAACTAGTTTGCAGGCAGCAGAATTCTCATGGGAAGATATCCAATTTGAGGAGTTATTGATACGTTCTATAATCCATGGGGCAAATGCTGGGTTGTGTTTCTCTTCTTATTAGTGATAAAGATAAGAATGTCCTCACTTGTGAAAAGGACAGCTGAATCTTGATAAATAGAAACATAAAGGTGTTTAATTGGTGTTTGCATGTTCAAGTATAATAAAGGAGGGAGAATTTGGCACCAAATCTACCTTACTTTGTCCATGAGTTGCAATCTGACAGTCATGTCCTGCAGGTCTTTCTCCTTTGAGAACTGACAGAGGGTTAAACTTCATTAATGGAAGGCACCGGAAAGCTTCTATAATACCAACACTAGGCTGGAGGAATGGGTCAGCTGTTAAAGCGCTTGATTAGCAAGCACTAAATCAAGCACTAAGTACCGGAGTTTGATTTCCTAGCACCACATAAGCAGTGTGTAGTGGCACAAACCTGTAATTTTAGAACTCAGGAGGCTGAGACAGGTGGATTGCTGTCAGTCCAAGGCCAGCCTGGGTGCTATAGTGAGTTCAGGACCAACCTGGGCTGCAGAGCAAGACTCTGTCTCAAAAAAAAAAAAAAGAAAGAAAAAAAGAAAAAAAGAAAAAAAGGCCAACACTAAACGAAGTGGCTTCTCTTCTTGATTCTCGCGGGCTTCTTTCTATGGTGTGGCTGCCACAACCATTGTTCCCCTGCCTCCAGTAGTTGACTTCCTGTGGAGCAGCTCCAGACTGTCCCCTCAAGAAAAACTTTCCTCACGCCTGGAAGATAGCATGTGCTCATGATAGCCACTGCTTCCCTGATGAGGCCTAAATTCAGCCTTGGGGATGGGGGCCTTCTTCCAAGCTGTTCATTCAGTTTTTGTTTACCTTAGGCACGTCCTTTTCAGATGCTGCTTTTTCATTCTTGGAGTCCTTTTAGAAAATTTCTCTGTTAGTAGTTCAGTTATCCTTCTAGGTTTTGAATGTTCCCCGAGAGACAAAATCATCCAGGGCTGAGAACCACACTTATAAGATCCGCATTTTACAGTAGCTACAATGATCCTCTAGAAACATTCGTTATGAAGAGCCTCCCTCCTCTGGTTAACTTCTAAAGTCTCCTTTTTAGAGAGAAATCCAATGTACATCCTTCTTTTGGGGTAACAAGGCGCCCTGTGGTCTGCCTGGGCTCCTCTACAGCTTCATCTCCTGTCACCCTCCTCATCTGCCTCACTGCACCACATCTGCTCTCTGTCTCTCATATCTGAACTTAATGCGTTTGCCTCAGGTAGGTGAGAGTTCTTAGCCACACATGCACTAGAAATCAAACGTGGGCTGGCTGCCGCTAGAGCATGATCTGACCACCTACCACAATTGTCTGCCCTCAGCTTGTTACCAATTAGCTGAGAGTTACGCTCATTTTACAAGGAAATCACAAACTGGCAAAGCTCTTTTGGTGTTAACAGTCCTGAGCTTTGAATGCCAGGGCTATCATCTCTCCTGGTATCAGCAGTCCTCCTGCTGTTCAGAGACAGCAGGGCTTTAGAACTCTCCTGGCCACTGGAAATGGTGGCTACTGGCCGTTCTTCATTCCTGTGCCTTGCTTTCTGTCGCTAACCACCTTCAGCATGACTCGCTCCAGCTGGTGGCTTTTGGTACTGGTAGTTTTCAGTGTTACCAGTCCAGCTTGCTTTACTTGAGATAGAAATAATAAACAAGCAGAGACGTGTCACCCAGAAGAGGGTTTATTAGGACTTTTGCTGCAGTATAAGGAAGAATAATGCATGAGCTGGACCTGTAAAGAGTATGGGAAGTTTGTTTATTAAAAAATAAAAAGTGGAGCCAGGTGTAGTGGCACACACCTGTAATCCCAGCACTCAGGAGGCTGAAGCAGGAGGATTGTCATGAATTTGAGGTCAGCCTGAGTTACATAGTGAGTTCAGGACCAGCCTGGATGATATAGCAAGATTCTGACTCAAAAAATTTTAATAGAATAAAATGCGGACTCACACAAACAGTGTCAGACATTCTTCTTGGTCATGGTAGGAAGGAGTCCCTGGGGTCCAATTACAGTGGACTGCAGATGGCCAGAGTTATCCACTGAAGCCACATGGTAGACCACCTGAGATAAGTCCATAAAGCCTGCCTTAGCCAAAGGTTAGTGGCCACGAAGCACCTAGTGTAGCTGGGCTCACTGCAAGGCATTCAGGGACAGCTGTACAAGAAAAAAAAATGCCTCTTAGGAGTCATCAGACCCTTCTGTCCCATCTCATTTTGTCTCTGGAATGCTTCCCAGCTCGTGGCTGCCTAGTTTTGTTCCACTTTAGTTCCTAAAAGAAGCTTTCTTTGAACACTCATCCTATTGTGACACGGCTCTGCCTCTCTCCAGCCTCTTCTCCTGCTCTATTTTCCTTCATGGCACCAGACATCACACTATATTTCATTTGCATGTTTATATTCTGCTGTTCCCATTAGAAGGTAAACCCCAGAAAGATAGAAACTTGTACAGCCAACTGTAATAGCACTTGCAGTAGGCATTCAGTGGATTTTTGTCAGGAAAGTAAATATGTGGACTTCACAGCATTTGTTGCCAATGTTTTACTCAATGATTTCATGGCGTATAGGAAGACAAATACAAAATGAATCAGCCAAGGTTCTTCAGAGAGGAAGAACCAATAGAACAAATGCAATTATAAGAAGGAAATGTTTTAGATTGGCTTACATGATCACAGGCTGAGTAATCGCACAAAGGCCATCTGCAGAATGGAAAGCCAAAGAAAGGAGCCACTTCCTAGATCAACAAGATGCAAGCCTCACAAGAGGAATTAACAAGGCAGCCCCTGTCCAAGGATAAAGGGGAGCCCCTGGGCAAGTCTGTGTCCAAAGGCTGAAGGGCACGGGTGGAGTCTGATATCCACAGGTCCCAGCAGCAGAAAAGGCATCTGTTCAAGCAAGGTTAAAGGTACAACCAGCTTTTCTCTTCTGCTTTTTCATCCCGTCTAGGACCGCCACCTACAGAATGGTGCTGCCCGTATTCAGGCAGCCTGACCCACATACCACTCTTCTCTAGAAAAACTCTCACAGACATACTCAGGAGTGTACTTCACCAATACTCTAGGCATCCTTCAATGCAGTTCAACCGACAACCAAAATTAATCATTACACACAAACACACTAATAAACATCACCTATCCAGTATGTGGCCTCTAATTTTTAACTTCAGGGTCTTTTTAAAAACTTAGACACAATTTTAAGAATAAGGATGAGTGAGAGAAAATTTGATATTTGAAGGAAGTAACTTTAGACATTGTTTCTGTTTTTCTATGATTTTTGTATCTCAAGAATAGCTCAAATGTAATAATTTTATTTCAGATGTCCACCTTTTGTGCATATGTGGCTCTTAATGTGAAGATATTTTACAAAGATGAATGCAGCCAACATTTAATGTACACTCAAGGACTTTAAGGGTGTATCCCAAAAGCACTTTCATACAATTTTATTGGCGATTGTATACAATTCTGCTTTCACAATGAGAATACAAAAGAACACATTTCTTTCACTATGTATAAGAATGCCTGTATAAATAATTTATCTCAAATATTAATGTGAAAGGCTCTCCTAAAGTAGTCAAAGTAAAAAATAATTGGCCCAAAAGCATTTTAGGTACTTTATTTTCTAATTATTCCTTTCAAATCTTATTTTTCTGTTCATTCTCTTCAAGTTTCTGACACAACCAGCTGATATGCTTTAAATCTAAAATATTCCCTAAAAGTCTAACGTATTTGGAAGATGACTTGATCACGAGGACACTATCCTGATCAGTGCATTAATCTACTAGTGATTTCATATGCTGTTAGGAGGAGGATGCCTGGTTGAGAAGATGGGCCACTGAGGGCTTGACCTGAAAATGTATGTTCTTGTCCCAGCTCCAGTCTTTGCTTTATGCTTCTTAACCACCATGAAGCAGCAGATTTCCTCAATGCCAGATTTACTCAATTCCATTATTGCCATATCTGCCTTGGAGCAGCCAAAGATGTATGGACTTGAACTTCTGAAACTGTGAGCTAATCCCCCGCTTCAGTTGTAAGTGTTGGGTACGGTGTCCCAGAAGTGATAAAGTGACTGAGACAGAAAGTGACACCAGGGAAGTGAGTGGGGTTGCTGCTGTGACTGTGCTGGACACATGGTTTAGAAACCTTGGAAATCAATTTGAGGGAAAAATTTGGAAAGGTTTACAGGCACCAACTGGAAAAGCCGTAGAATGCTATAAGCAAAACTTGATAGGAGATTTTGGTCTGAACTCAGATGACCAGAATATAATGGTATGAATGCAGGTCATACAAGACAGACTCAAGGGGTTTAAGGTGGGAAGAGTGGATTGGCAATTGAACTGGAAGCCATGTGTGTTACATGCTGACAAAATTGTGTCTGTAGTTTTCCCATGTTCTTAGACTGAGTCTGAGGTTAATGACGGTAGAGTAATTAATTAATATGGCAAAAGAAATTTCAAGGCAGGCCAACATTCAGGCTGTAGCCTGGATTGTGTTGTCTACTTTCATTAAGATCTGTGGTGAAAATCAAGAGGAAATATTAAAGCCAAAATATGGAAAATGTTTGCAGTTTCAAAAGAAAGAAAGTAGCTGCAAATCAGAGCATGGTTGTTGAAAAATTAGCATTCAAAAGAAGCCAAGTTCTTTGCATCAGAACAATAGGACAGATGCCTTAAGAATATTTAAGAAGTTAGCAAGAGCCCAGCCCTCACAGGCCAGAAGGTGCAAAAACAGTATATTTTTTATCTGAGAAGAAAGGCCCTGGGCAAACTGCTCAAGATCTGCCTAGAAAATTGGCTGTCTTGCTTACTTTTTTCATGGACAGAATCTCCAACTTCTACGACTTTAGGAATTGAAGATTTATTTTAGCTTATCATTTCAGAAGGTCACACAGTCCATTCACAGGTGGGCATCAGGAAATGATGGAACCACACACTAGGGCTGGAGACGGAGACAGAACTCTTCACAGCATGGCAGAAGGAGCTAAGTCAGGAATGAAGGGCAAAACCAGTACATAGTCCTCCAGGTCAAGCCCGAAGCATCTGCCCCTTCCAGCCAGGTCCCACCTCCAAACAGTACACAGTGCCAAAGTACATGAGGCTTTGGGGAAACACTCAAAATCCAAATCATAACATTGTGCCTCTGGCTCCCAAAAGATTCGTGTCCACCTCATTATGCAAAATGCATTTAGTCCTTCTCTAGGAGTTGTTAAAGTCTTAACAGTTCCAGTACTGCTAAAAGTTCCAAGACCAAAATCTCTGAGATGCAAGTCCAACTCTCAGCTGTGAACTCCTATGAAAACCAACGAGTTAAGCCCTTCTGACATAGAATGGCACAGAGTGAATATTCCCATTCCAAAAGGAATGAATAGAAGAATAAAAGGTAACTGGACCAAACCAAGTTATAAATTCAGCAAGGCAAGGTTTAAATCCTGTAGCTCTATGTACACCACTCAAGGCAAACTGTGGTGGCAGCACTATGAAAACTCCGAAGGACTTGGGTGGCCCTACCCGTATAGTGTTCCCTCTGGATGTAACCTCCATCTTTTCTCCTTTGGGCTGGCCTCACCCATAGACTTCCTCAGTTATGATCCATGCTTCTGACTTCTCCAAATATTTAGGGTCTTCAGTACACCTCAGACTTCACCTTTACACCTTCGTGCACTGCCCTACTAAGGGCTTCACCTTTACAACTTCACACAATGCCTGGTCTCCAAAGGCCTTCCTCTGAAATCTGGGTGGAAACCTCTGTAACCCCGCAACTCTTCCACTCTGCAAGCTTGCAAAGCCAGCACTGAGTGGATGTGGCCAAAGTCTGCCACCAGTTTGAGCAGTAGCCTGACCCACTTAGACAAAGGTCTTTGAGTTTTAGATGGTTGAACTTGAGATGGCTCTGTCTCTGGCACTGCAGGATGCCCTAGGGTATACTTCTCAAAGCAAAGTCTTTTGCTTCTCCATCCTTGAGTAAACAGAGGGTGTAGGGGATATGCCTCACAGCATATTTTCTATAGTCCTGACTATCAGTGCTTGGCTTCTTTCTAATGTTGATTTCTCTAACATCCCTACACGCAGGCTCCACAACTGCAGGCTTTTAGTTTAGCAAAACTGCATACTTTCATATTATTTTTCTCTGCCATTTTTCCTCCCTCTAGCTGTAGGATTTGTAGGTTGCAAACAGTAACCACATAATCTATGAAAGACCAGGCTTAAGATTTCTTTCACTAGATGAAATACTCCACCGCCCTTAATGTCAGTTTCAGGCAAAGTCTCTGGACAAGGGCGAAATACCTACACACATTCTGCCGCAGCATAGCACACATGATTTTTGGACCATTTGCCAATACAGTTTTCCTTCCCACCAGAAACTTCTTGAGCCCAGCATTTCCAATTCACACTTCTATCAGCATTCTGGTCTCCTAAACTCTGACCAGAATTTCTCACCAAGCTCAGCTCAGAGCACTGCACAGCTTCTCCAGTCAGCATCCTCAAACTTTCCCAAATTCCTCCTTCAAACCAGTTTCAAGGCTTCACAAGCACGTGGTCAGGTAAAGTCACAGCAATGGTTCTACTTTTCAAGTACCAATTTCTTTCCTGGTTACTTTTTCATTGCTGAGACAGAATACCCAAAATTCACAACTTTAGAAAGGAAAGCTTTATTTTTAACTTACAGTTTCAGAAAATTACAATCCTTTCACATGTGGGTGGCTGGAAAAATGGTAGAGCCACATGCAGGGCCAGAGCCAGATATAGAGACCCTTATGGCATGGCAGAAGGAGCCAAGGCAGTGAGAAGAGGCAGAGCCAGCACATGTCCCTCCAGGTCAAGCCCTCCCCTTCCAGCCAGATCCCACCTTCCAACAGCACACAGTGTGTATGGATACATGAGACTCTGGTGGATATTCCAGACCTAAACTACAACACCAGGGATTAATTTCATGGTGTTCAGCTATGCAGGCACCTAGGGGCCGCCACAGTCAGGATGCAAAGTAGCCTGGCTACTGCCCAAGCTGGTGGTAGATGCTGCCATCAGCCACACAGTGATGGAACATCTGCCAAGTGAGCCAACCTCCTTAAGTTTGCAGCTGGCAATGCCATAGGGTCTGGCTGATTCACACCCTTTAGAGTTTAGATCTCACCACAACTTGTTCCTGGTACTAGACGTGAAGCTTCAGGATTTAATGTTCGTCTCGTTAGGTGTTTTGCCTCAAGTTACTCTGATAGCTTTCTATTTCCCCCTTTTTAGACGGGAATATTTACCCTTCGTTGTTGTAAGTTAGAGGTGTTTGACTTTTTTCTTCATCTTTACAGGGGTTCCTAGCTTAAAGTTTGCCTTAAATCTCAGAGACCTTGAACTTGGACTTCTCAGCAATGCTGAAACTGTTACAAATTTGGCAGCTCTTAGAGATGAGCTAAATGTATTTTGTATCATAAGATGGCAGATGTCTTTTGGGGCAAAAGGCAGAATGTCAAGGTTTGAATCTAAAATGTCTTCCAAAACTTTCCTTTACTATAAAGGTTAATAGATGATGGGGCTGCTGTACTGATCCATGGATTACTCCGTTAATGATTTCATGTGCTGCTAAGCGAGGAGTGGCTGGTTGGAGGGATGGGCCACTGTGGGCTTGACCTGGAAGAGAGTGTGCTACTGTCCCTGGCTCCTCTTTTGCTCCCTGGCTTCCATGAAGTGAGCAGGCTTCTTCGACTGCAGGCCCTTCTGCCGTTGCCATTTCTACCTTGGAGCAGCCAGCAATGCACATACTAAAACTGAACTAAAATAAACCTCTCCTTTCCGTTGTGTCCCAGTAATGACAGGGTCACTAAGCCATGGACCAGATGTCTAAAATTTACAGTTAAAAGCAAGTCATTCTCTCAAGGCAGACTGGCTCTGTATTTTGCTCCAAGGATATTCTCAAAACACACGAATAAGTGCATGTTAAAGTCTATAACATCTGCATTTACAAAGCTGGGTGGCTCAGATCTGTAACTCCAGGAACATGCTTATAATTCTAGCACTCTGGGAGGCTGACACACGAGGATTGCAAGTTCAAACCCAGCAAGAGAAACTTAGTGACTTAGCAAGACCCTGTAACAAAATAAACTAAAAAAGGGCCAGGGATGTAGCTCAGCATTCCTGTGCTGCCTGTGGTGTGTACACTTAAAGGAATAAATGTTCAACACTGTGTCATTATTCAAAGTTTCTCCACCTTTCATGACCAGCTGAGTCACCTGAAAGGTTGCCCTTAAAACTGGCCATTTGTACAGCTTGAATCCATCACCATGTCAGCTTGGCTTGTTGGCAATTTATGTATGGTCCAGTGTCTGTAACTTAAACGTCACAGAATTTTAATAAAAGACTAAAGGCTATTATCAATTATCTGCTTTCTTATATGCCCCTATATGAACAATGCAGATATTTTTTCCCATTTTATTGATATGCAAAAGTGAAAAATTGAAGATTTACAATGAAGTTGAGCATTTTGTACACCTATGTATCTTGTCAAGGTGACAAGGACTTTCTCAACTCTTCTTTCGTCCCTCCCTCTACTCACCCCCCCTCCTCCATGCCCTACCCCCCTCTTACACTTTGCTTTTCCTTTTAAGTTCCATGAGATAGTTGTGATCTGGGTTTCTCATATCTTGCTCTGTAAGTTCATTGTTAGTGTAGAGAAAAGCTATTGATTTTTTAGTGTTAATGTTGTAGCCTGGGACTTGGCTAAATTTTTTTTTTATTATTTCCAGAAGTTTTGTAGTGGAGTTTTTAGGGTCCTCCATGTAGATAATCATACCATCTGCAAATAAGGAGAGTTTGGCCTCCTCCTTTCCGATGCAGATTCCTTTTATTTCATTTCCTTGTCTGATTGCTATGGCAAGTGTTTCAAGAACTATGTTGAATAGAAGTGGTGAGAGTGGGCAGCCTTGTCTTGTTCCTGATTTGAGGGGGAACGATTTCAACTTGTCTCCATTTACTATGATATTTGCAGTAGGCTTAGCATATATGGCTCCTATGAGTTTTAGGTAGGGCCTTTCTATACCTATTTTTCTCGGTGTTTTCATCGTGTGGGGTGCTGGATTTTGTCAAAGGCTTTTTCTGCATCAATAGAGATGATCGTGTGGTTTTTGCTTTTCACTTTTGTTGATACGGTATATTACATTGATTGATTTACATATGTTGAACCAGCCTTGCATATCAGGGATGAAGCCCACTTGATCATGGTGTATGATCTTTCTGATTACTTGTTGGATTCTGTTTGCCAGAATCTTATTGAGGATTTTTGTATCTATATTCATTAAGGATATTGGTCTATAGTTTTCCTTCCTGGTTAAGTCTTTGTCTGGTTTTGGGACAAGTGTGATGCCAGCCTTAAAAAATGAGTTGGGTACTATTCCTTCACTTTCTACTTTAGGAAATAGTTTGAGGAGGATTGGAGTTAGTTCTTCCTTAAAATACTGAAAGAATTCTGCTGTGAGTCCATCTGGGCCTGCACTTTTGTTTGTAGGTAGAGCTTTTATTACTGCTTCATTTTCTGAGTGCATGATGGTGTTGTTCAAGCTTTTTATATTTTCCTCTTTTAATTTTGGTATTTTATATGTATCTAGGAAGTCATCCATTTCTTCCCAGTTCTCAAATTTGTTAGAATGTAGGTGTTCAAAGTAATTTCTTATAACATTCTGGATTTCTGCAGTCTATTGTAAGTTCACCCTTTACATTTCTAAGTGTGCTAATCTGTGCCTTTTCTTTCCTTTTCTTGTTGAGGTTAGCAAGAGGTTTTTCAATTTTGTTAATTCTTTCGAAGAACCAGCTCTTTGACTCATTAATCTTTTTTATTGACTTTATAATTTCAATCTCATTTATTTCAGATCTGATCTTTATAATTTCTTCTCTTCTACTG
This sequence comes from Ctenodactylus gundi, assembly GCA_004027205.1. Taxonomy (NCBI): domain Eukaryota; kingdom Metazoa; phylum Chordata; class Mammalia; order Rodentia; family Ctenodactylidae; genus Ctenodactylus; species Ctenodactylus gundi. Next base: position 33,970 of record PVKB01005142.1, on the reverse strand, counting down.
CCTTTTGGGTAAAGTTGTTATTGTTTCTCTAGGTACTTAAGGTGCATCATTAGTGAATTTATTTGTGACTGTTCTGTTCTTTTCATGTGTGCATTTATGGCTATGAATTTCCCTCTAAGGACTGCTTTCATTGTGTCCCACAGATTTTGATAGGATGCACTTACAATGTCATTTAACTCTATGAAGTTTTTGATTTCTTCTCTGATTTCTTCTGTGATCCATTGTTTGGTCAGTAGTAAGTTGTTAAGTCTCCATGTGTTTGTGTATTTTCTTCTGGTTCTGCTGCTGTTAAGTTGCAGTCTTATTCCATTATGATCTGAGAGTATGCAGGGGACTATATCTATCCCTTTATACTTGCTTGAGCATGACTTATGTCCTAGGATGTGGTCTATTTTAGATAATGTTCCATGTGCTGCTGAGAAGAACATGTAGTCAGTTGATGTTGAGTGGAAGACTCTGTAAAGATCTGTTAGGTACAAGTTTTCTCTAGTGTCTTTCAGCAATTGTATATCTTTGTGGATTTTTTTGTTTGGTTGATCTATCTATTTGTGATAGTGGAGTATTAAAGTCCCCTACTGTAATTGTGTTGGGGCCTATGTGTCCTTTCAGATCTAGTAATGTTTGGTTTACATAATTGGGTGCTCTAGAGTTGGGGGCATATATATTGATAATTGTGATTTCTTCCTGTCTGGTGTTCCTTTAACCAGTATGTAGTGGCCATTTTTGTCTCTCTTCACCTGTTTTCTTTTGAAATCTGTTGAGTATGAGATTAATATAGCTACCCTTGCTTGTTTTCTGGGACCTGTTGCATGAAATGCTGAATTTCAACCTTTTTAGTCTATGAGTTTCCTTGTGAGTGAAGTATGTCTCTGGTAGGCAGCAAATTGTGAGTTTCTGTGTTTTGTTTCAGTCAGTTAGTCTATGTCTTTTGATAGGTGAGTTGAGGCCGTTCATGTTTAGGGTAATTATTGATGTATGTTTGGTATGTCCTGCCATCCTTGTAGTTTTTCCACCTTGTTTACTGGCTTTACTTTTTTCTCAGCTCATTCTCCTCTAGCTGTTTTCTCTTTTTCTCTGGTGTCACTTGTGTCGTTGTCCTCTCTTTCACCATCCAAGTTTCCTTTGAGAATTTTCTGCAGTGCTGGCTTAGTGGCTGCAAGTTTCTGTAAGCTTTCTATCTCATGGAATATTTTAATTTCTCCCTTTAGTTTTAAAGATGGCTTTGCTGGATATAGTATTCTTGGTTGGCATTTGTGTTCTTTTAGTGTTTGAATGATATTGCTTCATAATCTCCTGGCTTTTAGAGTCTGGGTTGAGAAGTCTGCAGTTGTCCTGATTGGCTTATCTTGGTAGGTCACCTTCTGCTTTTCTCTTACTGCTTTCAGTATTCTCTCTTTGTGTTGGGTTTCTAGTACTTTAATTATGATATGCCATGATGAGGCTGTCTTCTGATAGATATTTTTTGGTGTTCCATAGCCTGCAGTAGTTCAGTGTTCATTTCTCTTCTTAGATTTGGGAAATTTTTTCCATAATTTCTTTGAATATGACTTTTAAGTTTTTTGTTTTGTCCTCAGTCTTCTCTTGGACTCCCATAATTCTCAGGTTGTGTGTCTTTGAGTCACCTATCAGTAGTTGTAATGATTCATTTTCTTCTTCTTCTTCTTTTTTACTTTGCGTTCTTTATGGTCTTTCTGTTCCTGCTCCGTCATTTTGTCTTCTAGGTCTGATAATCTGCTTTGAAATTGTTCAATATCATTGCTAATTGTGACCTCTGTGTTTTTCACTTCCTGGATATCTGCATTTATTTTATTTTTTATGTCTCTGTTTTGTTCTTCTCCCATTTCTTGTATTGCCTTCATTATCTTCTGGTTCATTTCTTCTTTGATCTCCTCTACTTGCTTCTCAAAACTTGCTTTTAGCTTAGCTAGGTCTTAGTGTAGCTCTTGCTCTATGACTTTTATTTCCTGCTTTATTTCCTGCTTTAATTTGATATATTTCTGGGCCCAGTAGTTACCACCATTTTTGCCATTTTCATCTTTAGATTCTGCATTTTCAGGATTTCTAGTGTGTTTTTCTGATATGTCAAGATTTTTTGAAGGAGATTTCTTGACTCTGCCCCAGGCCCAGGAAAGCCAGGTTAGTTTTCCTTTCTGATTGGCTGTAACTGGGTAACCAAGTGCCCCAAGGCTATCCTGGCCTTGGGCGTCCTTTTACAATTGCTTTACAATCTGAGGAAGCTGAGGCTTTGATCCAGTAACTTTTAGAGTAACTTTGAAACCTGTCCTGAAGTCTGTTCAGCTTGGGTCTTTCATAAGGAAGTAAATCAGCATTGAAATCTGAGAAACAGCATATTGGTGAGTTTCCTGAGTTTTCTTTTTCAGACACTGATTTCTTTTGGGGTGTGGGAATGGGAGATGCCTGGGGTCACCAGGGGCATTTCACATACTAAGCAGGCACTCTACCACTGAGCTATCACTCCAGCTCCTAAGCTTGCTTGTGTGCTTCACATCCCAAATTTGAAGCCAAAAACACAGGCAGCCTGGAAACAAGAAACAGACCAAACAGCCAATCAAAGGAGCACTTGCCCTTGCTGGCTATTAGACTCCCCCAAATAATCTCCACAGACCAGGAAAAGGCTTGACGTTCAACCTTACTCAGCAGCAATAAAGCACTACCCTGTCCACTTGAGGGCTGTGTATGTGGACAGGACAGTGACAACCACTCAGCAGTATTGAGAAAACCCTCAGGATGTCGGTGAGGCCAAGCAAAAGCCTGAACTGCTACTTCTATTTGCCAATTACAAGGTTACCAAAAGGTCCTCCTTTCTCATGTCAGGGCAGCGTCAAAAATAAATAAATAAATAAATAAACAGATGATAAATAAATAGCGAAACCAAAACTTTAAATAAGACCCATAGGTTCATAACATAATACAGTAGAATTTGGTTTCCAAAAGAAATATAATTGTGATACCAAGATTGTAAAGTTCCAAAACAGAAAGAATCATGTGATACAGTGTTACCATGAGGTCCAGGTTTTAGGAGCTGAGTTCCAAGTTCTTGGTTGCTGCAAACAGCAAAATAGGCACGCACACATAGATAATGGAGAAAACATCTAAGTTACTTGAAGCAAGAGTACACCAGGAGTGTTGGGCCCAGGCCAGTGAAAGGTATGGCATGCCATGAGCACAGAATGAAGTTTGTTTGGATTTAAATGTTTTTTTTCCAGTTCCTAGGCACCTCCTCTAATGTATTTCACTGTAATTGTAAGCATGGGATGCAGTCATATGAGCCTTCAATGAATTCTGAGAAAAGAGAGTTATTCTAAAACATTCATGGAGTCCTAGTTTGGAATTCCTCCAGGCAGATTTTGAAGTTGGTTTCCTTATTTTGGCCATCATTCTTTAGTCTTGTAATAGGCCAGAGGAGGAAAAAATCCATCTTCCATATCAGCTTCCAGTTGAGTAGAAGTGCTGACCTCCCTGTGCAGAGACCATGGAACCATCGTCTTGCCTCCCAAGGAGCCAAAGGAACCATATTCCACCTCAGAAAATGCCTTGGTTAGCTGCAGAAGTGATGGTGGGTTCTGGTCCTTGGTTTAGGTTGTCATCTGTAGCATGATGGCTACCAAATGAGAAAACAAAAACTTGTCTAAGAGAGTAAGTATGCATAGTGTGAATAAAAACATTTATGAAAGCCAACATTGCAATAATTGTTTTTATTTATTCTTTTCTTTCTTTCTTTTTCTTTTTTCTTTTTTTTGTTTTTTGTTTTTTTGTTTTTTTATTGGAGACATGGTGTCTTTCTGTAGTCTGGGCTGGAACTCACTATGGAGTCCAGGCTGGCCTCAAATTCATGGCAACCTTCCTGCCCCAGCCTCCTGAGTGATGGGATTATAGGAGTGCATGGCTTTATGTGGTGTTAGGGAGTAGAACTCAGGGCCTTGACCTTGCCAGGCAAGCAGGTTAGCCACTGAGCTCTTCTTTCAATCCTGCAATATGCATTATTCATTTTTAAATTTCTTCTCAATGTCTGGAGTTCACTGGGTAAGAAATCTGTCTTCAAGCAGGACTTAATCCTCCTAGGATTGAGGGTCAGTCATACTTTGTTTTTACATATACTTTTTATGTCTTTAAAGAAACATAACTAGGTTTTCATTTCTTTAAAGTGATTGAAAGACTAACAGCAAATAAATAAATAAATAAATAAATAAATAAAAAACCCAGAAGAAATTACCTTGATTGTCTTGATAATTTCACCCAATTTCTGGACATTTTTACCAAGAACAGTTAAGAAAAGCTTGTTGAAAGAAATGATGAGATTATGGTTTTACATACTGTTTTATAATTTGAATTATAAAAACCCACATAACCTTTCACAGCATGTGTTGCCACCATAGGCAAGCACTCCGCCCTAAACTGTGAGGGTGTCCTTAAAGTTTCATGGTTCTGAAGGAAGACGTACCCAGTGTTCAGAGCTGGCCAAAAAGAGAAGGAAGAAGAAGTCTCTAAGAAAGTCCAGCCTCATCTACAAAGAGCAGAAATGAAGAAAAAGGCACCGAAGTGTAGCCAGGGCTCAATCAAAAGAGGGTATGTGCATCCTTGTCTTCTCAGTGGAATTCTAGGCATGGCAAGAATCAACATTTGCCTTTACTTACCATTCTTCCTCTTCCTGAATGTTTGTTACGGCTTCCCCCATAAGTTAAAGGGACTGGCCACTTTTTATTAAGTTATGGCTGTCCAGCTCACGACAACACTGCTGGTGTGAGTACAGACACTACTGTACATGGCCCACAAGTCTTGGACTCTGAGCTTGATGATGTACAATCCTGGGACTTTTCAGTCTCTGGGAGGAATACACAGATTCCACTTAAGGAGAAGAGTAAATTAATTACTTAGTTCCTAGAAGGGCAAACCAAAGTAGGCAATATTAATGCATCCTTAATCCAGCTGGTGAGCCAAATAGTCCCAGGAAGACTGCCTCTGCTTCTCTGTCCCACAGTTAGGATGGCCAATGAGCCATCCTCAAAGTGAAGCTGCAGAAATCCCAGTTCTTCATAGTCTGTGGCTGCTGTGTGGGATCATGCAGGGAGCGCTTGTGGAGAGGCAGAAGCCGCAAGATCGAAACCACTTGGTCCACACTGTCACTGCGTAGGGGCTGTCAGTGGCTCTGGAGAGTATCCTGGGCCCAAGTGGACTTTGAATGAGCATGAATAACGCTTGGTTAATCCCCTAAAATTTGGAATCATTTGTCACTAGAGTACAATACAGTTGTTCTTTAGTAGCCACAGAGATTGATTCCAGGGTTCCTTCAGATACCAAAATCCAGGAATGTTCAAATAGCACATAAAAACACATAGTATTGCCATATAACTTGCACACGTCTTCTCCAAATACTATTGTAAGTGCCATGTAAATAATTGTTATATCATACTGACGAAAAAAAAAATTTTTAAAGACTGAGCATGTTCAGTAAAAATGCAGATTTCTTTTCAGATTTTTTTTTTTTTTTGACTGAGGCTGACTGGATGTGGAACCCATGAATAGGGAAGGCCCACTGCACACACTCTGCTTATCACCTTGGTGGTCCAGTGGTTAGGATGCAGCTCTCTTACACTGTCATTATCAATTGAATCATTATATAAGTCCATATAATGGATTATATATTTGTGGTCAATTTAGTGTGTATACTTCACTAATATGCTCTGAAAATGATCAGATCAATTGATTTTTGCAGAGATATTAAATTTTTGCATATCTATGTCAGTTACAATTAGCAAGACCAAAATTGATAAAATATTAGGTTAATAAAGACTTCAAGCTCTTCTTACTTGTTCCTGTCTAGATATTCATTGAAGAATCTTGTGTGTAACCAAATAATTTATTTCAGCTAATATCCAGTTGAATCATTCATGTACATTTCCACTGTGTTATTACCCACTCAAAAAAATTTATGTTGCTCACCAAATATTGAAGTAGAGATAGAGATACATCTGAACAAAGAAGAGTAAATATCCAACATGGCCTGATTATATTTCTAGAGAATATTATTTGTTAATTATTTATAATTTATATTTATCAATGTTAAACTTGAAAATGTAAGAAAACATTCTATTAATCTCTACTGGAGATACCCATGGTTACTTCAACACTTACTGTGATTAGTACATGAGGTAGACTGGGGAAAGATGGAGGAAAATCATATATTCGAGAATAACTTTTAAAGGGAAATGACAAGGACTTCGTATTTGACACTTGCTTATCTCAAATCTCCCAGAAATCTTGAGACAAGCAACCGACAGACACCTTGTTCTGCCAGGATTCAACAGCCCAACTCCAACCTGGGAGCAGGGGAGGAAAGGCCTCACAAGTTATAATTGTGTAGTTTTTCCTTCCAACCCTTTGGCCAAAGCCAAGCAAAGATCATTTGAAGCTCCAAGTATTTTGTCATGTCTGCTGTAGGACTGCAGTGTACCATGCAGTGACACCACAAATTGTGACAGATTTTGAGATAACATTTTATTCTACCTCAAATGTCACCAGTAGAAATGACTTGGTGGTTATTGAGGTAGCAAACTGTATGCACAAGGAAACAATACACTGAAATGCAAAAGAACTTATGAAACATTATCTTTTTCTATACTTAACTTTTGTGGCTTATACTCTTTTTTTATAGTACTATAGATTGAACTCAGGACCTTCACACCAAGGTATACACCAAGGCCTTTATTTATCTATTTATGTGTGTATTTATAATTTTTGAGACAGGATGTTGTAAGTCACTAAGTTGTCCAGGCTTGCCTCAAACTCATCATCTTCCTGACTCAGGTTCCCTGACTGCAGATTTTATATAAATGTGTCTCCACATCCAGTTATAATCTACTTTTTGATCTTCAAAGAGCTGATTTCTCTTTTCTGCCAATCAGTCCTTAGTAACATCCTTCAGCCATGGTAGAAAGAAAAATGTAGCACTATTTTAAAAGGAAAAAAAGAGCTTAAAGTAGAAGCAGTGTAATAGGCTTAGTTTCCTCATCCTTAAATGTACACAAGAGGCCAATCTCTTTGGGGAATTAACATGTTACATGAGATTGAATTTCTTAGTGTAGCCACTTTTGGTACATAGAGATGGAGCACAGCTAACATTATTGTTAACATTTTGTTTTATTTTGTTTATAAAACTTAATGTGCAAAAAACATTCATGCACTCACACACACATTAAACAAATAGGAAGAAAAAAAGGCATGATATCAGAGCTCACGGTTTCAGTCAGTGTTCTGTTACTCTAACAAAATATCTGAGATAATCAACTTTAAAAGAGAAAGGTTTATTTGGCTCATGGTTTTGGTGATCTCAATCCAAGGTCTGCTGGACCATTGCTTTTGAGACTGTTGTGGCAAGCTATCATAACAGGAGCGTATAGCACAAGAAGGCCACATCTCATCATCAGATGTACCAGACAGGAGGAAAAAAAGGCTGGAGCCCCAATATTCCCTTCACAGGCAAGATGATAATGACTGGAAGACCTCTTCTTTTTTTGAGAGAGGATCTTCCTATGTAGTCTAGGCTGGTCTTAAATGTATCTCAGAATGGCCTTAAACTCATGGTAATCCTCCCATCTCACCCTACTGAATGCTGGGATTACAGGCATGTGCCACCACATCCAGTTTAGCTTCCTCATCTTTAAGGTTCTTCAATGTCCCAATGGCACTACAAGCTAGAACCAAGTCTTCAACACATGAATCAACTTATTTCTGTCATAGCACTTGTTTTTTCTTTCATTCAGCAATCACAGCCAGAGCCTGGAGGAGCTCAGGGATTGTGAGTGGAGGGGTAGAAAAGGCTTTTGGAGCTGTAGGTAGAATAGACTCTCAAAGGACAAGGATTCTCCAACATGAGGAGAGAGGGCAGTGAGATATGTCAAGGCTAGGGAAAGCGTGGGCTTTCAGGGAACTGGAAAGAATTGGGATGACTGAAGAATTGAAAAGCCAGTGAGAGAGGAGACATGAGGTCAGACAAGGGAGGAAGCCAGAGGATGAACAAGCTAGAGTTCTCAGTGCATCCATTAGTCACAGAGACCAAAGCAAGGCACTTATCATTTTCAAAAAAATAACTAATTAGACATGTATTTGAGAATGAATTGCTGAGGCCACACTTCGGATAAAATCCATCATGGAAAAAAAGCAGATTGGGAGGATAGGAGATTTAGTTTCTGGTCTTGGATCACACAATAACAAGTTTCATGAATTGCACCAAGTTTTTAACATATCACGAAGGCTAGAGGAAAATATCAGGAAATTTACAAAACAATGTCAGACATTATTTTCTGTATTCTCTCAGTATAAAAGTTTTATTATATTTGACTGACACATTATATAATTGTATATAGTTATGGGAAGCAAGCAGTGTGATATATATATATATATATATATATATATATATATATATGTATATATATATACTTATACATATATGTATACACACACACACATACACACACACACACACACACACACACACACACACACACACACACACACATATATATATATATATTGTCTAAAGATGAATTTGAATAATTGCACATCCATCACCTTAAAGATTTACTGTTTCTTTCTGGTGCATACATTTAGAATTCTCTCTTTAACCATTTTAAAATATACAGTACTGGGCAACAGAACTCCAAAACTTATTTCTGCTACCTTTAGCTTAATACCCCTGCCCAACCCCTCCCTAGTCCACTTTCCTCTCAGTTCTTAGACGCTATTAGACTCTAGTTTCTAATTCTGTGAGATTAATATTTTAGTGTTTTTAAATATTGTTACAAAACATAACATTCTATTTTCACTAGCAACTTATTATTCAAACCAGCCTCTTTTTTGGTCATTAAAGTACCGATTATTAATTTTATAAAATATCATGTCTATTGCAAATGTTGAAAGACATGAAATCATTAGTAGGAAGTTGAATTTTAGTATGAAACCTATGTGTGCATAAAATATTTTGCCTGAATATTTTATAATGATGCAAGTAAATAATTTGAACCATTTTGTGAGATTGTAGAAATTTCTCATGTCCTCACTGTTTATTTCAGAGGCTCTGAAAGACCAATTTAGCATCTAGTGTATGATCTATTGAAATGACCAATGAATGATGTATGTACCTCTATTTCGTTATGGTTGAATAGTGTTTAGGTTTGACAAGTGATATCATGTTTTTAAATTTTGCTTCCATAGGAAAGCAGCTAAACTGACTTCTGGAATTTGACAATCACTAGTAAGATTCCCAAGATATGAATTACATCAAATTTACATAAAGTCTTATATTAATCTGTAATAAATATACCAAAGGTTATCGAGAATGTGGTGGCTCATAATCTTCAGGTTCTTAGTCTGTGGTTTTTGTCTTTTTTACAATTGCTGGCATTCCTCTGAAAGTTACAAAGGACAAAAGCCCTTAAAAATAAAATTAATGAGTCTATCTTCAGTGTCTGCAGAAGAAAATTGAGACTATTTGTTAGTTTAATGACACTCTGCCTGCCAATTACAGGCACAGGTAAAGGAAATGTGCTGTCCTCATCAGATGGGATTTAAACTGACTAGTGACTTGCTAAAAAGATTTGAAGCCACCAGTGGAGACTGTCACAAGGATGACTTTCATCTCTGATTCTTTAAGTGACTACATTTGAGTGTGTATCTTTGACATTTACTTTAAGGGTGTTAACTAGAACGTCTTGTCTTTTATTTAGCTGAGCTCTGCTGTTCTTACACATAATGGCTACTTTTTGGCGTAAACATCCCTAGCACTTAATCACTTCAAGTTACACAATGATGAAAAATGATAACGACAAACTGGGCTCCTCATTGATAATTAAGTCGGCAATTATTCATTATGCATTCACTATATTCTTACTTCCTAAGGGACTTAGGTCTCTTAGTCACTTTTTTGTTGCTGGCACATGGCATCTGATGCCCACAGCTTAGAGGAGGAGTGGTTTATTTTAGCTCACCGTCTCAGTTCTCAGTACTCGTGTGTGGCTGGCAATGACGGAAAGGCATGGTGGAGGCCTAGCCAGTGAGAAGATGTTCAACTCATGATGGCCAGGAAGCAGTCAGAGAGGGACTAAGCAGGAGCAAGCAGGAGGGATTTAACCTGCGAGGACACAGGCCGTGTCCCCAGACATCCTCCCATCCTTACATGGAATACACAAGGTTTGGGGGAACATTCAAACCATAGCTGTCTCTTTCTCCAATTCCTCTCTTCCCCATTCACACTTCCCCTGGGCACTCTCTCCCACTCTCATGAGTTCAGCTTTTGACTGTAGGCTCAGGAGTCCCACTGTAGTTTGGGTGTTGGCTGTCCATACTCTAAAGGCCCATGCCCATGTGTCACAGGCTCGATCCCCAAATATTGAAAGTTACTGTGGCCCCTTAGGATAGAATCTGGTGGGAGAGTCTTAGGTCACTGCACCAAAGAGGATTGTGGGACTCTCAACTCTTCCTCTCTCTCTATCTTCCTATCTGCTCAGGAACTTGGTGTTGTGTTTTTCATCCTCACCCACTTCCATCATCTCATCCAGCACCTCCACCTATACCTAAGGCACTGGAGCTGCTATATCACGAATGGTGTAATGGAGGGGAAATTGGAATAAACTGTCTTGTTTTAGTTGTTTTTAGTTAATTTCGAAACCCACAAACTTTAGAGATCACACAATGAGTTAATATGGTACTACTTTCCCACTGTCTGTGCCTGTGATAGCATCTCTGAAATATGTGTCATGATGGCAACGGCTACCCAGATCACTTTCCAGGGACTCATAGGCCACTTTGGTTGAAGCCACTGACTCTTCATTTGGACCTGCACAAGTGTCCAACGTAGACTTTTTGAGGCCAATAGCTTAAACCCCCAGCATCAGATCATGCTAATGCTGCCATTTTATGAACACAAGTCCCATGAAGATCTATAAAGACTGGTTAAACATGCACACACTAGTGGTTACTTCACCTCCAACCACTTTTCCCCACACCTGAGTCCACCTGGCTTCTTTATCCCATACACACCCCTCCGTATCTCCTCAGAGAGGTGGCTTTGATGCTTGCTGTCCTTTATCATTGCTCATCCATGCTGTGAATAACCTCTTTCTCTTCTATAAAACTCATTGTTTCCTTAATTGACATAATGCGAGCAGGCAAACAGGTCTGGCTTGACAAAGAGTTGAACCTACAGAAACAATGACCTAAAGTAAACTTTTATTTTGTGTGAATTAAACATCTCAGCTTGTTATGGTGATTGAAAGCTGACTGACATAGGTCCCAAGCTTACAGCACTTCAACCTCCAGTACCAGTGCCTGTGTGTTTGACCTACCAATCTCCTTCCTCTACATATCCCAGCAGCCAAGCTCACCCACTGCTGCATAATCGTGCTCTTCTTTCTCTGATCTGGATGAAACCACCATGTAATGAGCACTGCTCACTTTGCTCTCTTCCTCCTTGTCGGTGTCGGATCAGTTGTCACAGCGTGTGGCGTTTCTCATATATCCACCCTTGTCTTCTTTCGGCCCTTTGTTCATTTTCAACCCTGCCTCTACTACAACAGCCTTCCTCTGGTTTTGTTTGATACAGGGTCTCAACAGGTTGCCAAGTTGTTCAGGATGGCCTCAAACTCATGATATTCCTGACTGATTCAGCCTCCTTAGTAATGGGATTATAAGTATATACCACCAGAACTGGTTCAGCCTTCACGGAGTCCCAGAGTTAGCGGTACAATGCCCCACTCAGTATTCATCACTTCACCACCCGCCAGCTACACGATCAGCTACAACATCAAGGAGCTTAGACTTATAGGCATTGCCTCTTTGACAGAAATTCAAGCATTTTTCATACTAGTTTACTGAGACTCCCCCAGGCAGGAGACCAAAGCCTGTTGTCTTTCTGTGTACATGAACATATGGACAAAAAGATCGGCCCTCTAAGAACTTAGAATTCGTGAGAACTATGTACTTGTCTTCACAAAACCACAAAAAGAAATCAGGGAAACCAAGTGTCCCAGATTTACAAAGAGTGATGACTTCAAGAAATGTGTTCCGGAGCTTGTTGAAAAATGGGATGAATGAAAACATTAATACAATCAGGAGGAGGAAGAGTCCAAGATTCATAGAATTTCCACAAAGACAAGGAGGAAAGAAAGACCAAGAATAAAAATGTTTGGAGACAAAATTGAATGCTCTGTTGAGATACATGGAGTTAAGATGGTGAGGCATGGAGAGCCATTTAAGTTCTCAAGCATGAAGTGAGGGGATCTTAGTTTCACTTCAGGAGGAATTAGAAGAAAGTTGTATCAAATGTGGAGATGCGGGTGTGATGCAAAACATATAAGAAACAAAAATGTAGTTATTTAGTCTGAGGATGGATTCCAGGACCCCTGTGGATGTTCCAATGTATTATGCTCAACTCTCCTATGCAGTCATGTAGCATTTGCATATAACCTTATTTAAATCCTCTTATATACTTTAAAATCACCTTCAGTCTACTTATAATTCCTTACACAATGTAAACGCTATATAAGTAGAAACAATTACTGTATTGTTTGGGGAATAGCAACCAGAAAACAAGTGTGTACACATTTAATACAGATACAATTTTTTTCATATATGCTTGATCCACAGTTAATTGAAAGCTTGGGTGCTAAACCCATGCATATAGAAATCTACCTTATTTTTTAAAAGTGGATGTCAAAATGTGAAAAAAAAAAAGGACAGCTAAAAGCAAAACGAAATTTGTATGGACAATAAAGACTTTCTTTTATACAATGTGTTTAACTCTTCTGGAAAGATTCCCAGAAGAGGTTTCACTGGATCAAAGAGAATATTTATTTTCAGCCTCTTGAGGAATTTTCATAGTGGTTGTACCAGTTTCGAATCTCAACAGGAGTGTAAGAGGGTTCCTTTTTCCCCACAGCCTCACAAACATTGATGGCTTTTTCAGTTCTTGATATACACCATTCTTTGTAGGATTTAATGGTATCTTAGTGATGTTTTGATTTGCATTTCTGTAATGACTAAAGATACTGAACATCTTTTCATGCATTGACTGACTATTTGACCTTTACCTGAGAATTGTCTATTCATTTCCATTGACCATTTTTAATCAAATCTTTAAGTTTGAGGGTTCTGGTTTTTTTTCAGTTTCTTATATATTCTAATTATTAGCCTCCTATCTGAGGTATAGGTGGTGAAAATTTTTTCCCATTCTCTTGATTCTCTCTGCACTCTGTTGATAATTTCCAGTGCCATGCAGAAACTTCCTAATTTAATGTAATTGCTATGGCCATTGAAAAGATTATGTAGTTGATATAATTAGGAAATACACCCAGAGTAAGGGCTTATTGGTTGTGTGAGTGATTTGTGGGCCAACGAATGAGGGAAGAGCACCCACCTGGATGTGGGATGTCCAGTTGGGAGCTTGAACTGCATCATAGGGAGGTTGTTACAGCTTTTTCTTCTGGGAAAGTTCTCATCTTTGCAATTGCCTACTGATACTGACTTGCTTGCTATACACTGCAGATGTTCATCACAGATTTACTCCAGTCTTAAACTGTGCCTGTCTACCCATCGCTGATCTTCAATTTCTGGTGTTTCCCATTGTTCTTTGAATGACTGAGATCTGCAGCAGACTCTCACCAGCTGTCCTGCAGTCACATATAAGTGTTCTACCTCATGGCTGAGCAGCCATCAGACCCTCCAGCTCTCACATGTGCAAACCGCTATCTTGGACTATCTCTCTCCTCAGACTTGTAAGCCCTCCAAATAAATCTATTTTTCTTATACTTTCTGTCAACTCTGCCTCTTGTTACCCAAACTAATACAATCCAATTTATTGATTCTGGGAACTATGTCTTTTGCGTTGGTGTCTTACTGAGAAATCCTTGCCCATACCTAGATCCTTAAGATTTTGCATAGTTGACTACCAGGAGGTTCAGTTTTTTGGTTTTGATATCCAGGACTTTGATTCACTTTGATTTGATTTTGGTGCATGATGACAGGTACAAGGCTAGATTCATTCTTTTGCACGTGGATATCCAATTTTCCCAACACTGTTTGTTGAAAGGCTATCCTTTCTCTAGTGGATGCTCATGTTCATAGCAGCACAGTTAAGAATAGCTAACATGTAGAAGACACCAAAATACCCATCAACAGACCAATGGATACAAAAATTGTGGTATATGTGTGGGATACGAGTACGTCTAGTCTATGAGGACAGTTTTGAGACTTTCATACTGTAAATGGATACAACCTGAGACCATCAAATCTCAGTAAAGTGAGTTAAACCCCAAAAGTTAAATATTGAATGGTTTCTCTAATATGAGAAACTTAGAATACAGTCATTCCATAGAACCAAATGGGAAGGGCATGGGAGGTACAAAAAGAGTGATAGAAAGGGTTTGTAACTCTGACTATATATATTTGGAGTATGTTAAATTTTCTACCATGAAACAATGAATGTTATTAGTGCTTATTTATTACATTAGTCCCAGTAGGTGCTTGGGGTTCTTTGCAGTAAAGACCAGAACTGTATAGTACTGGCACAAAAACAGACAGGTTCACCAATCGAACAGAACTGAGGATACAGAGAAAACCTCAAGTACCCTTAGCTATCTGCTCTTTGACAAAGGGGCCAAAAAAAAAAAAAAAAAACCACTAGAAAAAGGATAGCATCTTCAATAAATGGTGCTGGGAGAACTGGTTACCCAGAAGCAGAAGAATGAGTCTAGACCCATACCAGCCACCATGCATTAAAATCAAATCAAAGTGGGTCAAAGACCTAGTAGACATTAAAACGTAAGTTCTGAACCTCCTGGAGGGCAAAGTAGGTAAAACTCTTGAAGATATAGGCATGGGTAAAGACTGTCTCAATAGGACACCCGACGCAAAAGAAATAGCCCCAGAGTCAATAAATGACATTAGATCAAATTAAAAAGCTTCTGCAACAAAGGAAACAATTAACAGAGTGAAAAGAAAACAAACAGAATGGGAAAAATTTTTATCACTTATACCTCAGAATAGGAAGCCAATAACTAGAATACACAAAGACCTGAAGAAAACAACCTCAAATCAAAGACCCAATTGAAAAATGAGCAATTGAAATGATAGACAGAAATAAGCATAAATAGCCAGTAAACACATGGAAAAAATATTCTTACGTCCTTAACCATTAGAGAAATGCAAATCAAAACAATATTGAGATATTGTCTTACCCCAGTAAGAATGGCTTCTATCGAGAACTCAAATAGCAATACGTGCTAGTGAGTGTACAGAGAAAAAGGAACCCTTTTACATTGCTGGTGGGACTACTGCTGCATCAAAAGCACTCAAGACAGGCAGAGGTAGAATTTGATTTATTAAAGTCACCAGAGAGAGACCAGCCAGCTGGGGCCCAGACTCCTTTCCATCAGAGTCCAGCCCTGAACTGAATTTTCACAGAGTTTTTATACTCAGATTTTACAACACACAAGATTTCATGTAACAAACCAGATATGGCTGGTGTATTTAGGACAATGCACATTAGGTGCAGCTGGGCCTGCTTGCATCATGTTTCAACTTTGGTCTCGGGTACAATGTTTCTTTTTTCTGCACCATTGTGGCTGGAGGTGGGGGAGGCGCCAGGTGGCTTTGGCAAGCAAGCTAATCCCAGAAGCCAAGGAAGCTGTGAACAACAGGGATGCCATTTTACTCTTTCATTATCCCTCCACCCCCTTTTTTCTTTTAGATGAGTCAAACCTTTGATTCATCTTCTATAGGCAAAGGGTTATATTGAAAGCACAAGACCATGATCTTGAGAGCATTTACCATTTGTTTAACATAACTGACTGGCCAATTTATGATGCAGAGTCCTATGGTGACACCTAATGGTAACAGAAAAAGGGGTCCCATGACAGCAGAGATGAGACACATCCAGGGGGACCAGGAGAAAAGGTTTTGATACCAGTTCGACCTGGCCTGGAGTTGCTGTTCTCTTTCTTTAATGTTTTCCCATACCAGGGCCAGGGAATTACATGTGATTCTTGACTGGTTGGCATAGAAGCAGCATGTTTCTCCCAGGGTGGCATATAGGTCTCCCTGCTTCATGAATAAAAGATCTAGTCACCCAGTTTTATAACACAGCCTCTGCCAATGAATCTACCTGTTTTCTAGGCGACTGATGGAACTTTCTAGATATCCCAAATCTTTATTGACCTGTCTGGTTAAGGCCTTTAAATTTAGGTCTCCTACTACTAGAAAAGCAGAGCCCATAGCAGTGGCTCCAGCCATGCCAAGACCAACCAGGAGAGGACTTCAGTCTGGGGGCCTCATTTGACCCTGTGTGGTCACCCAGACAAGTACAAGTGTTATCTCCCTGAGTTGCCCCCATATAGGTACACCTGGGGAAGCACATGGACTGGGACAGAAAGTTCTTGATCCAGAGTAAGGATTTGGCCCCCAATGCAGAGGGTAAATGCCTGAGGTACAAATGAACCAAGCATTAGGTGGGGCCATATAAACCCAAGGACTTGCAGCAGAAGGAGTCAGGGCAATAAGAAAGTAAGAGTTAGCCAGCTTACAACTGGGATTTCTTAAGCAGAGGCCCTGTCCTCAAAGGTCTCCTAAAGTTAAGACAGGTTTTTGTCCCCGTAAGCAGGGGATTCTGGCTTCTTGGTGGGTAACATTTAAAACAGAGGTGTTATTGTTATCTATGGTGGCATTATACCCTATTCCTATATAGTAGGGTGGTTTGGGGTCAAGACATAACCAACACTCTTGAGTAATATTGGGGTTAATGTGGTTAATGAACTCATACAGATGTCAATGTGTCTATCCATGAGTTTAGGGGCTCAGAAGAAGGGTTTGGGGGGCCTGGGTCTGATCTAAGGGCCCTAGTTAGAGTTAACAATGAGAGTTTCGATTTGGGACTTTTTGTTACCTCAGGTTTTGGGAGATTAACCTCCCGGTTTTGCCCTACTGGGTTCTGCGGTGCTATGGCACAAGACCTCTGAATGGTAAAGGTGGTTCTGGGGTCTCAAACAGTGAGATATACCCATAAGCCCCAAGTGCATCCAGTGTCCCACATACCGGTTGAGGCACGTGGGTCCCACAACTTAACAGTAATTTCTGTGGGATTACAGGTTCCTATCTTGAAACAACTCCAGTTTGGGTTATGTTTGAAAGTTAAGTAGGAATCTCCAGATGGCTTCTAAGGGAGAATTGTTTCACAGCCCCAACCAGCACGGTAGTACTGGTTAGTACCCTGACACCAGCTGGGCCCTACCAAGGGGCAGATGTAAAATTAGGCTGACCTTCAATTTTTTTCATACCCTAGGATCCTGCATCCATCCCATTAAGTACTGAGCCAACCCATCGGTAGGGAAATCACCAGTGCACCCGACTTATAATTCCCCAACTCGGGGCACAGAGAGCACAGGTTAAAAGAAATCTTTAGTTATGCCTCACAGGTGGAAGTGAAATTGCTGATAATGACACCCATGGCAGTATCTCTTAATTCCAAAATAAAGATTCCAGGAGTGTACTGGTCCTGAGAACTTAAAATAAGGGCCTGAGGCAAGGGCACGAGATGAACAAATGTAAGTAGAGAGCTTAAAAGCATTGGAGTCTTAGCTTTAGCAGGTCTTCTGGATGTGGCTGGACCTTTCATGTCTGGCCCGGTGGTGGCTGGTCACCTTGTATAGCACGCTGGACCTGAGAGTGGAAGATCCACGACCAGACACCATCACCTTTACTTCTGTCAGGATGGTCAAGACGATATGGCACGGTCCTTTCCACCAAGGTCCCAGGGCCTCAGTCCAGTGTCTCTTAATCCAGATGTGCTCAAGGGCTGGAAAGAATGGGGGTAAATGGGGAAGGGGAGGGCGGTTGGGAAGCAGCCCTTCACTCAGGGACCAGCCAGTCTTGCTGGAAAGCTTGGAGGGATGCCAACAGTTGGTCTTGGTTCAGTTTTTGCATCAGTTCTGTCCTAGCCAAGGCAGTTTAAGTGGACGGTTTCCATACATTATTTCAAAGGGGGAGCGTCCTCTTACATACAGGGTGCACCTAACCCGCAAGTGGGAAAAAGGCAAAGGGCAGCAGGTCCACCCAACTTTGGCCGCTTTCTAGGGTTAATTTAGTTAAGGTATCCTTTATAGTCCAATTCACCCTTTCTACCTGTCCCAAACTCTGGGTATGCACAATGAAATTTCTGATTAATCCTCAGAGCATGGGAGACTGCTTCTGTTATCTTTCCCATCAAGGCAGGCCCATTGTCGACCCTATTCCTAGAGGGAGCCCAAACCTCGGGAGTATTTCACCTAAGACTTTCTTAACTACCACCTGAGCAGCCTCACCCTTTGTGGGGAATGCTTCTACCCACCCCATGAAAGTATCTACTAAGATCAACAGTTGCCTATAACTGTATTTGCCTAGTTTGATTTCTGAAAAATCTCCTTTCCAAAATCTTCCCGGTAGTGTTCCTCAGTCTTTTTCCCACAACCTGAGGCTGTCTAACCTTCTGAGTCACCGGAGTACAAACTGGGCAACTATCTACAACATCTTCTATCAGAGACTCTGTTACCTGCTCTCTGACCTTGGTTTTTACTAGCTCAGATAGCTTCCTTTCTCCTAAATGAGTACTCTGGTGCAGCTGCTGGAGTAGCCTCTGCCCGAAGGCCTGTGGCAGAAACACCTTACCGGCCTTGTCCACCACCATCCAACCTCCTGAGCTGCTTACAGCATCCTTTCCTGTAGTCCAGTCCAGTGCTTTTATGGCCGCTCCTGGGGTAGGAGTGGCTCCGGGACCGGTACACATGCCTGCGAATCCAGCTGGGCTGCCTCCTTTGCTGCCGCATCAGCCCCCCGGATTCCCACCGCCTCGAGGCCTTCTCCCTTTTGGTGACCCAGACAGTGGATGATGGCGACCTTCCGAGGCAACCAAATGGCCGCCAGATGGTCAAGAATCTTGTTCCGGTTTTTGATGTCCTTTCCTCCCACTGTAAGGAGCCCTCTTTCCCGGTAGATGGCACCATGCACGTGGTCCATTGGTGATAATGTACTGGCTGCCAGTAGAGATGTTTACCATTTTTTCTTTCACTATCAGCAGGGCTCGTATAAGCAAAATCACTTGGCTTTTTAAGCAGAAGTGCCTGGTGGCAAGGGTGCTTGCCATAATACCTCCGTATTCATTGTTACCGCTGCTCCAGCTGGCAGATCACCTTTTTGGTGGTAACTGCTTCCATCAAAGAATAAGATCAAGGTTAGGCCAAGGGATGTCTGTCAGGTCTGGGTGGATATTTTGGGCCGTCTGTAATGTCTCTAAACAATCATGCAGTGGGTTACCAGACCGGTAGGCTTCTGGCAGGAGTGAAGCCGGTTTAAGGGAAGTGGACTTCAAAAACCCGATCCAGGAATTGTCCCGGAGTAGCATCTGATAGTGGGTTATGCGGGAGTTGGATACTCATCTTTCTGGGGGTTCCTTGAGGAGGGGTTCAGCTTCATGCTGGCCGGTAATCAGCACACTTTGGCCCAGCATCAGCTTGTCTGCTTCTTTTCACTTACAGAGTTGTGATGGCCACTTATCTGAGGCAGGGGACCACCCTGCTGTGACCGGGTCTAGTTTTTTTTTTTTTAAGGTAAGTTACAGGTCTCTGCCAAGGGCCAAGATTTTGGGTTAAAAGCCCTCTGGCAACTCCTTTCCTTTCATCTATGAACAGATGAAACAGCTTTTGGTTGTCTGGCAATGCTGAGGCTGGGGCTGAGATCAAAGATTTCCTGATATCCATGAATGCATCTTTTGGGGGCTTTTCTCAGATCCACTGGTTTTCAGGACTTTTTAGGCCTCATAAAGGGGCTGATCCCTACTTGCATAGTCCAGGATCCATAGGCAATAATACCCGGATGCCCCCAAGAATTCTCAGCTTGGTTGAGGGTTCGGGGACACTCATAATTGCCTGGATCCACTTGTCTGAGAGCATTCTCTTCCCTTCCTTGAGACGGTATCCCAGATAAGTAGCTGTGGTGGTGCAGATCTGGGTCTTCTTTGCTGATACCCAATAGCCAAGTTCTTGCATGTGGCTCAGGAGTGCTCTGGTAACTTGGAGAAATTGCTCCTCCTTGGAGGCTGCTGCCAAGAGGAGGTCACCCACATATTGCAGCAAGAGTACCTCTCCTTCCTTTTTCCTAAAGTCCAGAAGGTCCATGTAAAGTACCTCATCAAAAAGAGTGGGGAAAAATTTAAACCCTTGCAGCAGCCTAGACAAGGTAAGGATCCACCCATTCAAAGGCAAAGATGGGCTGACATTGCTGGGTTAACGGGATGCTAAAGAAGTCATCCTTTAAGTCCAGAACTGTGTAAGTCTGAAGGATAGGTGGTAGAAGACTCAAGATGGTGTATGGGTTAGAGACTGTAGGGTGGATGTCCTGAACCCTCCAACTGACTTCCTGAAAGTCCTGGACTAGCCAGTAGTCAGCCATTCTTGGTTAACTTACTAGAGGAGAAGGGTGCTCCACGGGGACTGGCAAGGGACCAGAATACCAGCCTCCCACAGTCTCTGGATGTCTGCACTTTTTCCCTTCTTGATGTCCCTGGACATTGGATATTGCTTCACCCTGACAAGCTAGATGTCTGCTTTTAGTTCCACAACAATAGGGTGTTGGTATTTTGCCAGAACAGGGTGGGGGTCCTTCTGCCTAAACATAAGGAAATTCATTTTGCAGGGCTGTCAAGAGGTGGTCTGGCCTGCGCCTCCTACAGGCTAGCAATAGGCCGGGCCACTCCTGAGGCGGCTGGTCGGCTTGGGGGACATTTTCCACACCCCTCGCCTTGGGGATCTGCAGCTGAGCTCGGGCTCAGTGAGAATCAGGCCAGGCCACTGTGAAGGCGGCTAGTTGGCTTAGCGGACATTTTCCAAGCTCCTCACCTCGGGCTTCATGGCTGAGGCCAGGCTCGGTGACAACTAGGCCGAGATATCCCCACAGCCTCTAGCGGTGACTGTGTTCTCCCAGAGCAGGACAGAATCATACCAGGGAGAAACACATAGGAGAATCCAGGGACAGACAACCAGAGACAACCAAAGACAACAGAACCATGAGGAAATGTGGAAATAATTCTCCTTCAGAAAGTCTTGACATACCAGAAGAGCATAACAAGAATTCTGGAAATGCAGAAACTAAAGATGAAAATGGCACAAATGATGGTAACTTCTGGGCCCAAAAATACATCGAATTAAAGCAGGAAGTAAAAAGCAAGAATTAAAGCAGGAATTAAAGCAAGAAATGATGCAGAAAATGAAAATCATAGCTCAAGAGCGACACCAACCTAACTAAGCTAAAAGCAAGCTTGGAGAAGCAAGTAGAGGAGATCAAAGAACCAGAAGATAGTGAAGACCATACAAGAAATAAGAGAAGAACACAACAGAAACATAAAAAAATGCAGATATACAGAAAGTGAAAAACACACAGGTCACAATAAGCAACAATATCAAACAATTTCAAAATAGATTATCAGACCTAGAAGACAAAATGATGGAGTGGGAAAAGAAAGACCATAAAGATCACAAAGTAAAAAAACAAGAAGGTGAATCATTATAACGGCTGATAGACGGTTCAAGAAGAAACAACCTGAGAATTACAGGAATTCAAGAGAAGACCAAGGATAAAATGAAAGGATTAAAAGTCATATTCAAAGAAATTAAGGAAGAAAACTTCCCAAATCTAAAAAGAGAAATGAATATCGAACTACTGTAGGCATTTAGAACACCAAACAATATTGATCAGAAGAGAACCTCATCCCGACACATCATAATTAAAGTACTAGAAACCCAGCACAAAGAGAGAACACTAAAAGCAGTAAGAGAAAAGCAGAGGGTGACCTAAAAAGATAAGCCCATCAGGACAACTGCAGACTTCTCAACCCAGACTCTAATAACCGGGAAATCATGGAGCAATATCATTCAAACAATAGAGCTTGAACAACGCCATCACACACACCGAAATTGAAGCAGTAATAAAAGCTCTACCTACAAACAAAAGTCCAGGCCCTGATGGATTTGCAGCATAATTTTCTCAGTATTTTAGGGAAGAACTTAGTCCAGTCTTCCACAAACTATTTCATAAAGTAGAAAGTGAAGGAACACTACCAAACTCATTTCACAAGGCTAGCATCACACTAGTCCCAAAAACAGACAAAGACTTAACCAGGAAGGAAAATTACAGACCAATATCCTTAGTGAATATAGATGCAAAAATCCTCAATAAGATCCTGGTGAACAGAATCCAACAAGTAATCAGAAAGATCATACACCATGATCAAGTGGGCTTTGTCCTTGAGATGCAGGGCTTGTTCAACATACGTAAATCAATCAATGTAATATACCGTATCAACAAAAGCGAAAACAAAAACCACACGATCATCTCTATTGATGCAGAAAAAGCCGTTGCCAAATCCAGCACCCCTAAATGATAAAAACACTGAGAAAAACAGGCATAGAAGGGCCCTACCTAAAACTCGTAGAAGCCATATATGCTTAGCTACTGCAAATATCATAGTAAATGGAGACAAGTTGAAATCGTTCCCTCTCAAATCAGGAACAAGACAAGGATGCCCACTCTCACCACTTCTATGCAACATAGTTCTTGAAACACTGGCCATAGCAATCAGACACGAAAATGAAATAAAGGGAATCTGCATCGGAAAGGAGGAGGCCAAACTTTTCTTATTTGCAGACAATATGATTATCTACATGGAAGACCCTAAACACTCCACTATGAAACTCCTAGAAATAATAAAAAAATTTAGCCAAGTCACAGGCTACAAAATTAACACTGAAAAATCAATAGCTATTCTCTATACTAATAATGAACTTATTGAGCATGATGAACTCAGAAAAACAATTCCATTCTCAATAGCTCAGCAAAAAATTGAATACCTAGGTGTATACCTAACCAAGGAAGTGAAAGACCTATATAAAGTAAACTACATTACATTGAAGAAAGAAGTTATAGGAGACACTAGAAAATGGAAAGGTATTCCCTGCTCTTGGATAGGCAAAATAAATATAGTCAAAATGACTATACTACCGAACCTGATATGCAGATTCAATGCAATTCCTATCAAAATACCCAGAAGTTTCTTCAAAGAACTTGAAGCAATGATTCTTAAATTCATATGGAACCAAAAGAGACCAAGAATAGCCAAAGCAATCCTGAGCAATATGACCAAAGCAGGAGGCATTACAGTTCCAGACATCAGGCTATACTATAAAGCCATAGTTGTAAAAACAATTTGGTGCTGGCACAAAAATAGACAGATAGACCAGTGGAACAGAATTGAAGATACAGAGACAAACCAAAATACCCTCAATTACTTAATCTTTGACAAAGGGACCAAATGCATACAATGGAAAAAGGACAGCCTGTTCAACAAATGGTGCTGGGAAAACTGGACATCCACATGCAGAAGAATGAATCTAGCTACACATCTATCACCATGCACCAAAATCAAATCAAAGTGGATCAAAGACTCATAGCCACTTATTTGCTTAAGCTTACCTCTAGTAAACATCCATATTTTTTTATGATTTTATGTTTGTTTTATCATTAGTAAACATGAATCATCTTTCGTTAGGTTGTTTTCATCCTTTGCGAATAATTCCTTCAAAAAGTCTTGGATGGTGGCACATGCTTGTAGCCCCAGCACCTAGGAAGCTGAGGTGGGACAGATCACTTACACCCAAAAGTTTGGAGCCAACCTAGACAACATAACCGGAGCCTGTCTCAACAAACAAAAACAAAACAAAACCCAGAAACTCCTTCAAAACACATGGATGTTTACCTCACCCCATTTATCACACAATGCAAGACAGACTAGAGAAACAACTATCAAACTCAAAATATCTAAGTTTGCAGATCAAAAGTTCTAGCTGTGCCCAAAGCAAATTATGTAGAACTACCTTGTATTTCTGTCTTTGTCATTTCAGACAAATATACATATATGTATATGTACATACATACACATGCACACACATCCCCCCTGTATTGAGCAGATAAGAGATGCACTCTATTAGTTTGGGTTCTTTCAAAAGGAAGAATTTACAGAAATTATAACAAAAAGGATCTATTCAGAAGGCTTACAAATCTGAGGATAAAGATAGTCCAAGATGGCAACCTGCACATGCGAGAGCTGGAGTGTGCAATGGCTGCTCAGCCACAAAGTAAAATTCCCATCTGGGACTGCAGGACAGCCAGTGAGATTCTGCTATGAATCTGGGTTATTCAAAGAACAACAGCGAAGACCAGAGACTGAAGATTGGCAACTGAAGATCAGCAATGGGCAGACAGGTGCAAATCCTTGAGACTAGAGTGAATCTGTCAAGATCTGTGGCGTGTATCAAGTCAGCATCCATAGACAATTACAAAGGCGAGAGCTTTCCCAAAGGAAGAAGCTGTAACAATCTTCATTCTTCCTTCCTTTTATACTGTTCAGGTTCCAATTGGGCCTCCCACACCTGGGTGGGTGCTCTTCCCTCATTCAATGGTCCACAAATCACTCACACTGTAATCCTGGCTGGTTCTCAATTCCCAGTCTCGGTGTGCTTTCCAAACCCTATTCCAGGTTTGGTTCTTGATTGCCTCAAGTTGATGTAATCTCTCCAATGGTCACATGCACTAATCAGGTTAATTGTACACTTCTAGTCAATGCTAAATTCCAAGAAAAATACATTGCAGTCTAAAGAACAGTAAGAAAAATAGGTATGACCAAAAATGCATGCACAACCATGTTATTTGCACAATCAAAAATATTTAAGCCTGAAATGTCTAAATCAGGTGCATCTAGTTAGTAGTTGGCTTGCCTGAGCTGCAGTGAGTTAAGAGGAACTATCTTAGGCTGGCATAAAGCATCTAGTATAGTTAATGACAAACTTTCTCTTCTGTTATTATGATGCTTTTATTAAAGGGAGAAACGTATGCATAAAATCCATAGGAAGTTTGACCTGGTTTTGTGAAATCAATACACCAATGTCTATCTAGTTCAGTGGAAGTAGTTGCCAATTCTCAGTGAGTTCTTGGGATGTTCAAATATTTTGGTTTTAATTTTACTCTTTGTAATCTGTTCTCAGACGTGTTGGTGTGGCCCAAAAGACTCCAGGAGTAAGATGTGATCGTGAAGTGAGGGGCATTTATCTCTGGGAAGACAGGTCATATGAAAGTCAAGTAAAGAGATACAATCAAATTTTTCCTGA
Organism: Ctenodactylus gundi; assembly: GCA_004027205.1. NCBI lineage: Eukaryota > Metazoa > Chordata > Mammalia > Rodentia > Ctenodactylidae > Ctenodactylus > Ctenodactylus gundi. Next base: position 8,717 of record PVKB01005142.1, on the reverse strand, counting down.
AGACAAATGTCAGATTGTAGCTTTGTGTATTTTAGTTGAAAAATCATCAGGTAACATATTTGTGTCGACCTAAAATCAAGTCGCAAATATACCAAAATATGATTTTCTGGAAATTCTGAAACCTGTTTAAAATACCTGCATCAAATTAAAAAGCAGGGCTGCATATTTTCACCATTCAAGGGGCCATGTTTGGTCGCCAGGTCGAAAAGGGCAAAACTATTTGCATTAATTTAATCTTCTCATAATGTCAGTTTGGTTTGGAATGCTGTTATGGTTTGAAACACTGCACTGATAAATAGGTTTTTACCTTGAAGAGTCATGTTTAACTCATTTAAATAAGCAGTCAAATCCACTAAAAATGCTAAATCTACAAGGCGGTTCTCATTGTTAAGTTCTGGCACAAATTTTATTAATGATACCACCACGAAATGACTTGATTTCATGTCATAAATCAAAATTGTCTCAAGATTTTGTCTTGATTTAGCCATTTACTCTCAAAAAGTAAGTGTTATCACCACAGTCCATGTCCATACTTGCTGTGTATAGGTGCTGGGGATCAAGCCCAGAGCCTACGCACTGAGCTGTGTTCTCAGCCCATTGGCTTATATTTGATTTTGAGGCAGGGCTTTGCTAAATTTCATAAGACTCCCATGCTGAGCTTGAATTTGGAATGCTCCTGTCTTAGCCTCCAAGAGTTCTGGGACTGTAGGCCTGTGCCACCAGGCCTGGTTAGCATCCACACTTTCAAGAATTTCTGAAATTGGCAATGATTCAAATCCTTAGCCCTTATGAAATTCACAGCTCTGATGACAATTTGCAGGATGCTATCTCTTATTAAAGCGCTTGCACATAATTTTCATGATATATTTAATAGTACATCAAATAATCATCAGATAACAATATATATAATACTTCATCAAACGTGACTTCTGGGTGGCAATTGCTTCATCCTCTACTGATTTTACCAGTCCCTCTCTACTACTTACCATTCCCAGGTACCACCAGGAACTGCACCAGATATGTTCAAGACAGACAAAGAAATTCAGCTGATGTATTTTTACTGCTCTGTATAAGTCTCTTGGTTTAGTTCTGTGTTTTAAGGGCACCAAGAAGGCATTCTTCAGTGACATACTTAACATCAATACACCTAACAAAAATGGCAAGTTATGCTTTTATCCATCACCGCATAAAACCTAAAAGAGCTTTATTTGTTGGATTTCATTCAGTACATTTTCCAATTTCTTCAGTTTACCTGGCTATAATGTAATAAGACAAACTGATTTTAGAAATATACCCTCTTTTATCAGAGCAAATTATATCTGCCATGCCTTCCATACATTGCATAATAAACTTTCCATCAGTAAAAGGTTTTGATGTTTTTTGCTGCTAACTTTACCAGCCTATAAATAGCTTCTACAACAGAGCCCACTTGAATAGTAACTTTTCTAGAAAAAAAAGGTTTTGTTGAGAAGGCACACTTTCTGCAATTCCTCTCCTTTGTCCTACAGCGCCTTCCTGGATATGCACAGAACCTGGCAGCGTGCTTTAGCATATGGTGCCTGTTCAAATTAGTCTCTGAAAACTGGCAAAAATTCCCTACAAATGAAGCACATTGTTTGCGATCTCTCTCAACAAAAATGTAAAGAAGTAGTCCATTGCCTACTTTTTGTTGAACAATTTTTCTTTGTCCATAATTTTTTCTCTCTTGAGGCTTTGTTTTCTTTTGAGACATTGTAAAGCCATGCTACAAAAAATGTATGCAACTCTATTAACTTGTATCATGAAAATTAATAAACATAAAAATAGGAGGCAAGGCTTAATACCAAATAATGGGTAGATGTCTTCTAAATAATAGTGAACACCTACCGTCTACAAAGAGAGGTTGAGATAATACTAATAATCACTGTATCTACCTATCACATGACCACAAGTACACGTGATGTTTGGTGGTATCAATTCCACTCTTCCGCTCTTAGAAAGCAAAACACTGCAAGCCATGCACCATCATAAAAATGAAGCCACACCTGTCTTAAAATAGCAAGAGCATGCAATGCACAGTGGGACTACTTCTGGCTCTTCATTAGTTAATTTACTTTTTTTATTTGTTTCTCCTGGATGACTTATTTCCAATTATAATGCAATATTCATGAATGTAACATACTCTAATTTTCCATTTCATTCCATTGTCATTTACAATATGTGCACAAGAAACCTGCAATAGAGATACAAAAAAGAATGGAAGGAAGGGAGGGAGGGAGGAAGGAAAGCAACAAAGATGAAAAGAAGGGAGCGAGGGAAGGAGAGAAAGAGAGGAAGAAAAGGAGAAAAGAAGGAAGAAAGGAAGGAAGGAAGGAAGATGACTAGTAATGTTTTAAGAAAGTTTAACAAACTGGGTATAGTGATGCACGCCTGTAATCCCAGCACTTAGGAGGCTGAGGCAGGAGGATTGCCATGAGTTCCAGACCAGCCTGGGATTCATAGTGACTTTAGGAACAGCCTGGGCTACAGAGCAAGACCCTCTGTCAGAAGAAGAAGAAGAAGCAGAAGAAGAAGAAGAAGAGGAGGAGGAGGAGGAGGAGGAGGAGGAGGAAAAGGAGGAGGAGGAAGAAAAATGTTTAACAGTTTGTTGTGAGCTACAATCAAAGCTGTCGTGGGTCTCATGTGGTCTATGGGCCATAGGTTGAACATTCCTGGTCTAAATGTTCCTATCCTTCATTATAACCTAATTAACATAAAATCAGAATCATAAACTAGGCAAAGTATAAGTGAATATTTTCACAGTGATGAGGCTAGAGCACTTCTTTCAAAAGCAGAAACTATGAACTGAACAATTAGTAGACTTGACCACTGAAATATTTCCATTCTGCATATCAAATATTCTCTTTTCTGTTTCATAAGTTCTTAAACATAGAGAAACTCATGTTTTTCTTTCTTTCTTTCTTCTTTCGTTGAGATATGGGCTCACTCTATAACCCAGGCTGGTCTTGAACTTGTGAACTTACTATGTAGCTCAGGCTAGCCTTAGACTCAAAGAAATCATTCTGTCTCAGCCTCTTGAATGCTGAGATTATGGGCATGCACCACAATGCCCAGCTTTATGTAGTGTTGAGGAATCAAAGTCATGGCCCTGTGCCTGCTGGGCAAGCTCCCTAAATGCTGTGCCATTCCTCCAGGCTCTCATGTTCTCATACAGCAAATCCAACCACCTGGTACTTGGGTACCTGGGTCTCCACAGTGTTCTCCAGCTGGGCCTCACAGCACAGGCCTGTAATACCAGAAATCTGGGATGCTGAGGCTGAGAGTTACAAGTTGGAGCCCATCCTATATGACTCAGCGACTTAACAAGACCCTCTCTCAAAGTAAAAATATGAAATAAAATAAATTAAAAAATGGGCTGGGAATGTAGCTTAATATGAAGGCCTTGGGTTCAATTTCCAGTACTGCAAAAATCAATCGATCAGTAACTTTTTAATTAACATTTCCCCAGTTTTGACCAGAGATGTTTTTGTATGGTATTTCACTAAAGCTATTATGTAAAAAGTCTAACATATTTTCTTTTGATGTTTGTGTATGCACACATAATTTACCTCAAAAATGAGTATGTTCATGTCCTGTATTGATGTTTGTAACTCTGCTAGTTGTGCATTTGTTTCCTCCTTAATTTGTTTGGCTAAATCTTCAAGTTTCTTGAATGACAAATTCACTAAAGAATTTCAAAAATATGAAAAGATAAAGGAAGAACATCAGGAGATGAAAACCTCCATGGAAAGTCTAGAGAACAGAATGACACAAAATGAGGAGAGAATTTCGGACTTAGCGGACAAGAATGAATCAATGGCCAAGACTGTTAACAACCATGAGATAATTCAATGTCAACAAGAAAACAGAATGTTACAGATTATAGAAGACTCAAAGAAACTTAATCTTGGAATAGCAGAAATACAAGAAAATATAGAAAGTGATGTGAAAGGAGTAAGAAAACTATTTACTGAAGTCATACCAGAAAATTTCCCATACATAGAAAATGAAATAAGCACACAAGTGGTGAAGGGATACATACACCCTCTAGATATGACCAAAACAGAAGATCCTCTAGACATATGATAATAAAACTCACTCAGATACAAAGCAAAGAAAGAATTCTAAAAGATGCAAGAGAAAAATAGCAAGTGATACACCAAGGCAAATCTATCAGGGTATCAGCAGGCTTCTCAACATAAATGTTAAGGGCCAGAAGAGCCTGGAGTGAAGTCTTCAAAGTCCTAAAAGATAGTAACTGTCAATCAAGACTCCTGTACCCAACAAAAATATCATTTAAAATTGACAATGAAAAAAAAACTTCCACAACAAAGAAACCTTGAAGAAATTTATGTCACCCAAAGCATAACTATGAAAAAATTCTCAAAGATCTGCTGGATAGGGAAACAGGAAACAATCACAACAAAGAACAGAGTAGCAGGCTTATCCTTAATAGCCAGAACATATAAAAATAAGTAAATAAAAGAGTTGAATATTCACAAGGTTACAAAATGGAAGGACCTAAGACACACATATCAATAGGAATCTTCTAACGGTCCTGTTAGCAGCATAAAAGTCCTTCATTTGATTCCCAACCTTTCCCCAAGTATCTAATCTCATAGTTCCTTCCTCTGGGAACCATGGGCACAAATCTTCTATAAATTCTAAAACTTGTTGCAACTTTTTTTCTGTGACTATAATACCCCGGGCCTTCAACATACTTCTCAACATGCTCCCGAACAGCACTGACTGTCCCCTGTCCCATTCTTACCGCCTCTCCGTTACTTCTTATCCTCTCCTTGCCGGCGGCGTCCATCACTGTTCTCCCTGTACTCGTGCCCCATGTTGGGCACCACTTGCCTGAGCCTGCTCAGTCATTCAACAGGGTACAGGAGTGGGGCAATGCGGATGAAAAAAGAAGAAAGAGAGAGAGATAGAAAGAAAGGAAGAAAGATGGACTCTTGCAGGGGCAAAAGACGATTTATTCAGTATGACCTTCCTTTTATACCCCAGTTGTTTACAAGAAAACATTCAGACTTACATGTATTTACAAAACATACTTAAGATAACAATGTTTACATCGCTTACTTAAGACGGTTCAAGATAACAGTATTTGCATAAGTTACTTAAGATAACAGTATTTGTATGGCTTACTTAAGATAACAGTAAGACTTCTTTAAGAAAAGAACTTGGCCCCAGGCGGTGGGGAATGTTAAGCCCCAAGGGCCCCAACTCAGCAGAATATGTGTTATTAAAAATAAAATCATGAATTGTACACCAAAATAGATCAGAAGATAAACTTCAATACCTGAAAAAAAGAAAAAGAAAAAAAAAGAAAAAAAGATCCAGCCACAAGAAAGACATATGAAGTGTTTGCAAGAAAATGGGGTCACCTTGAGTCAATAAAGCTCAGTGAAATGGACCAGACACAAAGATTAAGTTTCACATGGTACCTCTCACTTGAAAAGTCTGTAAATACATGTATACATAAAAATGTAAGAGAAAGGGTAGGAAGAGGAGAAATGGACTGCTTGGAAAAGACAAGAGATAGAACGGGAGAAGAGAGAAGGGAAAGAATAAGGGGGGATAGAAAAAGCTGGTTAAAGAGTGATACATATGGGTACAAACTCCCCAAGTCATAGGTAGTTAGCATGTAAATGAATCTGTAGTAAAAATGTATTTAAATAAAATTCAAAATATTAAAATTGAACTCATACAAAGTACACTTTCTAATAAGAATGAAATCAAACTAGAAATCAACAATAAGTGATAACACTAAATTTTCAATGGTATGTGCTATATTTGGAATCTGGAGTGTCCCCCAGAGGCCCAGTTTTTCAAGGCTTAGTCCCCAGCTTGATGCTCCTGAAGGGTATGGAAACTTAGAGTGTCAGAGCCTTGTGGAAGGTTTTAGGTCATCAGAGGCAGGCTCTCAACAGGATATTGGGATTCCAATTTCTTCTTCTTTCAGTTTTCTACTTCCTAGGCATAAAGTGGTTGATTTTACTCTGCTGTATGTTCCTACAATTATGCTTTGGGGACCAACAGATGGCAGACTGAAATGTCCAAAACTGTAAGTGCAAACAAACTTTTTCTCTTTACACATTAGTTGTCCTGGGTATTTGTTACAGAAATAGAAAGCTGACTAGCATAATATAGAAACAAAATTATGCAGCACATACTTGTGATTCCAGCACTCTACCAGGCTGAGGAAGGAGAATTTGAACCCAGCTCCAGCAACTTACTGACTTAGCAAGACTGTCTTTAAAAAAAAAAAAAAAAAAGCTGGAAATGTAGCTCATGCAAACGGCCTATGTTCAATCCCCTGTACCACAAAAACAAACAAAACCCTACATATTCTAAATAATCCACAGTTAAACTCTCAAAGGAAGTAAACTATACACTAAACTCAATAAAAATGAAAATATAATATATCTCAAATAGTGAGACAAAATTAAATATACATAGAAAGAATAGCATAAAGAGGAATATTTTCTTCTGTGATACTGACAACTAAACTCAATGCCTTCATACTGAGCTATAGTCTCAGTCTTGTTTGTACTTTTTATTTTGAGACAGCATTTTACTTAGTTACTAAACTACCAAGGCTGGACTCAAACCTGTGAACCTCCTGCCTTAGCCTACCAGAATGCTAGACTTACAGGTTATGTGCCGTCATAAGCCCAGTTTACAAAAATCTTAAACTGAGAGTGTAAAAATTCCACCTCCAAGAATCTAGGAAAGAACTCAACAGAATAAACATCAAGAATACCAGCAGAAGTAAAATAAAGATGAACACATAAATCAAAGAAATATTCCAGTGTTGAGTTCAGTTCAGGGCAGCTTCTCTGGTCTGTTAATTAAACTTTGGGACATTGAAATGGGCTAGGGGTGATGATTGGATAGTAAATACTACACATAATTCATCAACCAGCCTACAAAACCACCTAGAAAAGAGGCATTTATAAAGAGACTGAAGACACCTAATGTCTTTACCAGCAGACAAGTTATAGTTACATTCAGTTTTAGGAAGTTTGGGGTCATAGGGATACCGGAATATGAAGGCACAGAATCATACGTGATTTACATAAAGTATAGAAAAAAATAAAATAAATCAAAGAACTTGACAGAAAATCAACTACAAAGAAGTTACTGCTTTGAAATGGTCAATTAAAAAGTGGCAAATTTGTAGCAGGACTGATGAGAAGAAGAGAGAAAGATGCAACTCAACATCAGGAGTGAAACAGGATATATCACTGTCAACTCAGAAGAAATCTAAGAATAAAAGGATACCTAGGGTACAGCACTTGCCTAGAAGGCTTGGGTTTGAACTCCAGCACCATAGGGAAATTTTTATTTTTAAATTTAAACAAAGAAGATAACAAAAGAAGAAATAAAAGGCAATATGGGATTTCTACAATTACAGACACATTTGTCAACTTAGATAAGACATCTTCAATAACAAAAAATGATCAGAAGTTATATTGTGAAATCAATGACTTAGAGATTAAATCTCATTTTTAATTTTTTTTTTAATTTCAGTTGCAGGGGCTGGAGGAATGGCACAGCAGTTAAAGTGCTTGCTTTGCAAGTGCAAGGCCCTGGGTTCAATTCCCCAGCACCACAAAAAACTGGGCACAGGGGCGCATGCCTATAATCCCAGCACATGGGAGACTGAGGCAGGAGGATAACTGAGTCCAAGGCTAGCCTGGGCTACATAGTGAGTTCAGGACCAGCTTGGGCTACAGAGCAAGACCCTGTCTCAAAAAAAAAAAAAAATCAGGTGCAGAGGAAAAAATCTACTAAATTTAAGTAATACTATACAAGGCTAATATATAGCACTGTGTCTAGAGTTATCCTTCTGGCACATACACAAAGTATTCTAACAGGACAGCACTTAGTTTTAGAGTAGTCACCATTTATTAACTGTCCAAATGACAAAAATACCATGGCAGACACCTCAGTTCATCCTTCTCATAAACCTGATAATCTGGTCTTCCCTGTTGCTAACATCTTGGTCTCCTATGAAAAATAAGTGGCCATTTCACTCATTCCATTCCATGGGGAAGAAAATTTAAAGGACCCAAGGAAGGTATTTGCTTCTTTGTGCATTTTACACCAACAATGTAAGTCTCATGAATCATATCTTGCATGTAGATCAGGGGTCCCCAGTCCCTGGGAAGGGGACGGGCACAAGTCAGGGGTCTTGGGGAGGACCAGGCTACCCAGGACACATGAGCTGCAAGCAGAAGGTGAGCAGAGAGGGAAGTCCCTGCGGCTGCTCCTGTTAGATTCCAGCGCTGCTGATCTGACAGGAGGTGGAGCTTTGCCCCCTTTCCCCTTCTCCTGCTGCTCCCCATTCAAAGCTATCATCCAAGAACCTACTGCCCAACAAGTACCCTTTCATCATTGGGAGAACAGTCTTCAACCAAAACAAGCTCTGGGGCTGGAGGACAGGCTCAGCGGTTAAAGTGCTTGCCTAGCAAGCATTAAGAAAAGCACTAAGTATCCGTGCTCAATTCCCCAGTACTACACAAACTGGGCATGTTGGTACACATCTGTGATCTCAGCACTCGGGAGACTGAAGCAGGAGGATTGCCATGAGTTTGAAACTAACCCTGGCTACATAGTGAGTTCAGAACCAAGACCAGCCTAGACTACACAGTGAGACCCTATTTCAAAAAAAAAAAAAAGGCAAA
>PVKB01005141.1:71032-108697 GCA_004027205.1 Ctenodactylus gundi | reverse complement strand
CCCCCCCCCCCCCCCCCCCCCCGTCCTCGTTGAACTGTCTGGCGGGTCTGGACATCTCTTCTAGCTTGAAGAAGTTGAATGACCTTGCAATTATGGAAAAGTGCAATTTAAGTTCTCCCTTTAGAAAAAAGTGAGATGTCTGATTTTTGGTGTTAGAGTGAGGAAACTCCTTGGGCAGGCACATGGGACAGCAGTGATGAGGATGCAGAATCCTCATCTGCCAGTTCAGTGTCCTTGGTCTGTCTGTCAGGCTGTCATAGGGCACTGGGATAAATGGTGCCCTCAAGCCACAGTCAGTGGAGGGTCAAAGGAGGAGAACTTGCATGGGTGGAAACATTGTGCATGGATTATTGGTTCCTTGTATGATTGATTCCTTGGCGAGGATGCTGATATAATTGATCATAGTGAAAAACCTGGCAATGGACAGAGCATTTTCCATGCACTCTGATCAGATTTTTTCATTATTTCAACAGGTATTTTGTGAGTGCCTACTATGTGCCAGCCTGTGCCAGGCACTGGGGACACGGGTGGAAAACTGCGAATTGTTCCCTGCTTTCCTGGTGCTTGTCAATCCAGAGGTAGGTGCTGTTCTTCCCATATTGCTGGGGGTTGTGATGCCCAAGAATCTTCACTTAATAAGATCTAGCGACAGATTCAACCTGGTTTGAGTCCAACTCAGACCCACCACTCATAATTGGCATGGCTACTCTGGGAAAAAATGCTGTCAACTGCATAGGAAGGGCTTGCTTCTTTTAACCTCTTTGCCTTATAAGTTTGATTATATCCTCAGGGTCTAGAACAGTGCACTTATTGTATTATAGCCCCTATAAATATTGTTGAGTGGATAAATGAACTGTCAAAAAGGTAAGAACTGTAAAAATCTGATTAGACTATACAAAAGTAATACTAAACACAGTCATTTGCATCAAAGACCTTCCACTTATGCCCGATCAGCACGTTGCACAATAATTATTATGCAGACTGCTAAGCAGGTGTCAGATTAGCCCATGTAAATTTTATTTGATGACATAACTACACTTGGCTCATTGCAGGCCCGACTTTTGTTGTTCATGGCCCTGAAGCCTGGTTGGTCCTGGAGGCCACCTTTCAGGATCATGGCTGAGGTCCTGGGCTGCTTGTGCTCCCTGTCCATATGACCCTGAGCGTAATGATGAGAAACAATTTCCTCTCAAATCTTACAAGAATAAAGGGAACCATCGTGTGTTGTGCATGGGGAAGCCTCAGTGGTTTGCAATTTGTTCATAAAAATTATCTTTAATGTATTTAATACACCAAAGAAGTTCTACTACAGGTGAGGAAATAGCTCAGGAAAAGGGAAGTGCAGAGTTCAAGGTCACACAGAGCCACATATGGCCAGGTCTCTGGCTCCCGTGCTTTCCTTCTCTATCTTAACTGTTTCCATGTGAGAGCTGAAATAGTTCCTTCATTTAAAAAAGCACAAAGAAATTTGAAGTCTTTTAGTTTGATATTCAGATAAGTCTAATCTTAAAACTCAGCAGTTCAGCTTTCCTTAACTAAAAATATTCTCGTGATTAAGAGGTAAAGAAATGGTCATGAATATGTGGCACTGAGATCCTTTCGCTGCCTGAGAAAGCAGAAAGGTGAAGCTTTAGATTCTTCATTTAAAAAAGAAACTTGAAGTCTTGCTTTTAGTTTGATGTTCAGATAAATCTAGTCTTAAACACCTAGCAGTTGAGCTTTTATTAACTAAAAATATTTAGTGATTAAGAGAAAAGAAACAGTCATGAAGATATAGCATCAAGACTCTTTCTGTCTGGGAAGTCAGATGCTTCCTCTGCTTCCAAGACTGCCTGAGGCCTCTTAATACGGAATGAGCACTCCAGTTCTTGGCTCCTGAGCACATATCCTTGGCCACAGGGGCAAGGGCACAGCCCTCCTTCAGCTGAGTTTATTTGCTCATAGTGAAACAATCACTGAATTATCCATAATGAGTAAGAATGTCAACTCACTTGAGGCTCTGTTTTTAATCTATCTTTACACCAATACCCGTAAATTAAAGCTCAGGGATTCTCTCAATACCGTCTACCTACCATGCTTTACCCTTTACCGTCTCTGTCTCTGTCTAGATGGGGATTGCTTGAGGCTTCCGTTCATTGGGCAACTAGGTCCTGTGTAGCTCTTGTGCCTAAGTAGACTCTGTCCAGTTCCTGGGTACAGTCCCAGGTGGCAACGTGAAAAGTTCAATAGCCATAGAGGGAAAGCGCTCTTCTTAGAGCCATGACTGGCTGCTGTGATAGCATACGGGGTGGGGTGGGGAGAGGAGCCTAGTAGTGGAACACGATGGGGCAGGGAACAGCAAGGGGCAAGGTATGGCTGAAGCAGAGTGGCTGCTGGGAGGGAGTGAGGTTCCGCTAAACAAAAACTCCTGAAGTAGTGCACACAGAAACAGAAATGCACATATCCTCAGTACACCCACCAAAGGGTTTTCACAAATGGGGCACATCTGTATAACCAGCGGAGTATTTGTGCCCCAGAAGTTCCTCATGCTAGTCTCTACTCTCACTGCTAGCTGGACTTTGGACAGCACAGTGTAGGTTTATCTGGTTTTGCTCCTTATGTTGATCTTAGGATCATACCATCTTGTACTCGTTTGTACCTGATTTCTTTTGCTCAAATATATTTATGAGATCATCTGTGCTGATGTATGTAATTCTTGATTATTCTTATCATTTCTGTGTCATACTCCATTGTGTGAATGAAGTATATTTCTTCATTCTGCTGCTGGATGTTTGGGTAGTTTTCAGTTGGGGAAAAATCTAAAGAGTGCTGCTAGGGCCATTCTGGGACATATCTTTGATGAGCATTTCTTTTGGAAACATAATGAGGAGTGGAGTTGCTAGGACCTTAGGGCATGTGGAAGGGTCCAATAGGCCAGGTTTCCAAAGCAGTTAGGTAACATATGCTCCTGTTAACACCATGGGGAGTTCCAGTTGCTTTCTGTCTTCACTCCCACTTGATATTGTCTGTGTTCATTTGTTTTTGCCATTCTGATAGGTAAGTAGTGGTATGTTATTGTGGTTTCCCCTGAAGCCTAATGAAGCCAAGCACCTTGTCAAATGTATAGAGTCCATTTGGATATGCTATTTAATGAAGTGCCTATTCAAGTGGTTTGCCCATTTTTCTATTGAGTTGTCTCTGTAGTGAATGGGGGAGGAAACATATTAGTCTTCCTCCTCTCTGTTCTAAGTGCACTTAAAATTAACATATCCAGGTGCTCACCAGCCGTACCTTCACCCCGGTGATGTGGCCAATGCTGGTTTTCTATAGACTCTGGGTCTCATGGTGTCTGCAGGGTCTCCATGAAGGGACAGTGACCTTTTTGCTTTGGAGAGAGGCAGCCCCTACATAGTTTTACATTTGATGTCAGGAAGAAGGGGTGGCAATGGAAGCAGACATAGAAACCATCTGGTGACCTAGTTAATGGGTCTCTTCCCTCAGTGGGGCCAGGCAGTAACTAGCATTCCTATAGCCCTTTATTTAAGCATGTCTTGCATATGGTGACATAGCTGGTCTTCCATTTAGCTCCACCAAATGGGGTCTTACCACTGTTATGAGTGAGGAAACTGAACTGAGACAGAGAAACCTTATAAAGCCAGACTCAGGATTGGAGGCTCTGGTCACTGGACTGTGTAAGGTGCCTACCTGGTCCTTATAGGATTCACATGCTCCTTCCGCTTTCTTATAGAGGTATGTCATGCCCAGACCAGCAGAGGGCTCCATGAGGATTTATAGAAGATGCCCCGCGTCTCGGCGCCTTTGGTGCTGCTTCCTGCGTGGCTCGTGATGGTCGCTTGCAGCCCCCACTCCCTGAGAATTGGTAAGTGAAGCCCAGCTCTGGCCTGTGCCGCCTAGTCACTACTTCAAAAGGATCCATAGGAGACATTGTGTGCTGCACAGATCTTGTGGGATAGTTGTACGGACCTGTGTCTTCCCTGAGTTCGGCTGGAATAAAGGTTGAGGTGGTTGTGGTGGTGAGAGTAGAGGTGGAACTGGAGGTGAGGATGGTGGTACACGTGGAAAAAGTGGCGATGGAAGTAGAGGAGGTGGTAAAGGTTGAGATGGTGGTTGTTAGGGCAGTGGTGGCGGAGGCATTGGTGATGGTGGGGTAGCAGCAGTTCGACAGCTCTGATCTGGTTGACCTACCAAGCTTCCTTGGTGACTGGAATAATGGTGCTGATAAGTCTCTGGTACAGTTTATGATGGATTAAGCCTAACACTTTATGGGTAATCATGCGGGACAAAGAGTCTGATCATGGGGATTCCAAATCCAGCTCTAGAGATAGGAGAAGAGGTCTGAAAAGATCCACGAAAACTCCTGAAGAGTGATGTGTCTGTCTGTGGCACTTGGAACGTAACTGGGAGTCTATGAGTGACCCTGGTCTGGCTGCCTGGAAGGGCCCTTCACTTGTTCTCTGCTGGCTCTCCTGCCCCACCTCTGAGAGGGATGGCAGGTTCACCTCAGTATTTCCTTGTCTTTGTTACTGTGGGCATGCCACTCTAAGTGTGGGCAAAGCAGGGCTGCCACCGGTACCACCAGCACTCCCAGCCCTGGTGGGGAGGGTCTGGGGAGTCAGATGTGTTGTCCCCTGCCAAGACTAGAGAAAGCTAGTCAGGTGCAGCCACATGGACAGTCATGCCACATTTTAGTTCAGCAGATACAGTGTGGCCATTTGATGGCCAGCAGAGGGAATTTATGGAACTGGAACAGAGGGGAGGGTGACAGGGATCAGAGTGTGTATATAGCACTGGAGCCATTATGGACAGGAGAATGGGCTACAGCAGTGAGAAATCCAGCTTCTTGTTGGTCACAAAAGACTAGTCCAACAGCAGGGGACAAGGATAGGTAACACTGTGAGGATCCCAGTACCAGGCAGGTTACCCAGTCAGCCAGCCATATGAGGACCATTTTTCTGGACTGGAGGTGGGGCAGAAGTAAAGTGGACATTCTAAACAAGGCAGGATTTGGATCTTAAGCCTGAAACTAGAAGGGTTTGAGGTCATCTTAGAATAAAGGTATTGAGTCCAGGGAAAAGGCTAATGCTTCAGAGTTTCTCGCCACAGTAATGGCTAGGCCTGGGGCCCCCCAGTGAGGTTATTAAGCTGGTGGTGCTCAGGAGACCCTAGCATAGGCTGTGGCAGCCAAGCCAGGCACTACACAGTAGAGACCAAGCCTACAGGTCTCTGAGCAGCAACCTGTTACTTCATGGGCCTGTTTTTCTACAGAACTGCAGTAGCGGCTTATTGAAATTAAAAACGTGGACAGCCAGTTCAGTTCTCCCCTCACCTTGTCTTCACCTCCCTCCCCTGCATGCTGTAAAAAAAGAGAACTAAAAACAATCTTCCCTCCCTCTTCCTCATTGTTTGCTGAAGAAACTTCAAAATCCTAATTCACTTCTGCTTAGTGGTAATGTAAAAATGGCTCATATCCTTAAGATGCGCAGTTTGTAAGATGCCTACAGTTATTCCTCATTTGCTGTGGGCTTTTCCCCCTCTAATTGAGCAGCTAAAGCGGTAACCAATCAATTTTCATTTGTTACTAATGGGAATCAGAAAAGAATTGAGCCAGAATCAGCACCACCGTAGAGCCTCTCCTCTCCTGACCCTGTTCTCCTGGAGGGAGGCAGAAACTAGAGCCCAGACATCCCCCTCTTGGCTGCTGTCCTTACAGGGGAAGGCCTTGAAGGAATTCCATGTGTTCCCACAGTCACACATGGAGCAGTGCTGCTTGGCCATGTCAAGATTGCTGGTCTTCAGTTTTGGTTCATGCCAGGTCACTTCCAGCTAATTTCCAGCCAGAGGCCCTGCCGGTTGACAAGGTCAAACTGGGTCTGGCCTCCTGTAGAGGCCAGTGAGCAGAGTTAAGGCAACAAAGAGAAAGAAAAGAAAAGAGAAACCCAAACAGCAATGCCAGGGCCTGTTTTCCAAGTCTCCTTGGTTATCTGGAGAGTTCGGAGCTTTTTCAAGTTTCCCAATCCTTACAGATGGAAGAGTGCTAATTACATAGCCTCCAGAGGGGAGGTACAGTAGGGCAGGAATGGGAAGAGAAGTAGGTCGAGAAAGCATGAGGCCCTGTGCTTCTCAGCAGGCAGCCTTGTACACAGACGGGTGGCACCAGTGTCCACAGACAAAGACTCGTGGGAGGGAGGGGCCACTGCTTCTCCCACCCTCCCAGTGTCGCTGCTCCTAGCATCTGAGTCTTTCTGGGGTTTTCCTCAGCCTCCCAGCTTCAGAATGGATGGCTGTCTGAGTGGGGTTGCACAAAAGGACCGGGAAATCTCTGAGATAAATTGTCAGCCTGCTCAGTCCTTGGCCCCACTTGTCGCTGGTGACAATATGAATGTTTGTAAAGAGGCAGCCGGACCCATTACCCTGCCTTGTGATGGCTGTTTTTCATTCAAGCGAGGCACAGGGTGGGAGGTACAGCCAAATTGTCTGTTATGGTGTCTGCTGTTTACCCCCTGGATAAGGTTTTGGGTAAGGGAAAAGGATTTTATTTATGGCTGTGAGGCTGCCTGCATAAATTCCCCCAACTCTCACACATATGTCAGCCCCTCTCGGTCATCTGTCTTCTGAAATTGTTTCCTGATTTTGCTTCTATCTCTCTGAGTCCTCTGAGGGGTGACTGGGAACCACATGTTAGTAAAATGCCCCAGAAGACCCCTCCAGGCCCTGCACCCTTCGTTACGTGGAGAGAGTCTGATCATATTATCTTAGAACTCTAAAGGAGAAAGGACCCATTATTCAGCCTGCTTATGTTGAAGATAAGAAAACACGCCCAAAGAGGGCAGTGGTTTGGCCCAGGTCACACGGCAAGTAGGTGGCCTGGTTAGCAGCGTTTCGGGCTAGAGTCTAGTGCTGCTTGGCTGCTCTTCAATGTCCTTTTTGCTACCTACCAATGAACTCCCTACTCCCCTAGCTGCTGGGAAGCAGAGTCACCTTCAATAGCATACGAAGGTTATTTTCTCTTGTAGTTTTCTTTAATTTCTTCTGGAAAAATTCCAGACATTAACCAACATCTAAATGCACTAAGTACTCAGTAAGTATTTGTTAGACAAATGAATGCTGGGCTTTGCAGCCTGCCTCTTGCTGCTCCTTCCGTGCCCTGTATTGTAGAACAGCTTACGGCTGCCCAAGTGTACCAGGAAGTTTACTCCAGGCTCTCCTGTGCTCTGTGACTGCCCAAGTGCCCCCTTCCCATCATCCTCTGCTGGACAGCATCTCTGACTGCTCTTCCTTTTCCTTCCCATCGTTTTGCTCCTCCGTTTGTTGTTATAAGTGATTCTTCCTTTGCAAATCCCTTTTCGGTGTCTTCCTGTCTCTCAGTGAGAATTCCCCTCCTGTTTCCCATTTCTCTGGTGCTTGAGTCTATTCTGGTATTTATGGTGTTTTATTCTAACTATTATGGCATTTTCCCCACCAGCCTCCAAACTGTAGGGGAAAGTGACCTCCTAACACACAGGCTCAGCGTATGTTGTATGCAAATACATCAGTCCAGCTCAGTGAGTGTGATGGATGAATTCGTAGCCTTTGCACATCCTGGTTCCCCAGTAACATGTTCAGTACAATGGTTTTAAAGTCTGTACATAAAGAGATAAACTTGTAGGAAGAAGTAGAAGGCACAGGAGGAGAAAGAGGAGAAAATGTCCATCTATCCATCTTATTTAGAAGAAAGAATAGGGATTTGCTGAAGATCCGGATTGCATTCTAATGAAAGTTTTGGCTATATTAAATACATTTATTCAACTATCCATTCATAAATTCACTCAAATATTTGCTGAATGCAGTGTGCCAAAACACTGAGGGTCCAGTGCTAGATAATAATAATCAGAATAAAAATTCACAATTGGAAAGGCCTCACTCTGTGATGGGCATGGGCTAAATATTCCTCATAACTTAGCCAATCTTTCTGTTGGAGTTAAGGATTCCATGTTGTAGATGAAGACCCAGAGACTCAAAGAGCTTAAGTCAGTCATCCAAGGCTGCGCAATTCAATTCTCTCTACCCTCAAAACTGTCTCTACTTTACTGCAGCTCGTGACCCCCTGGAGACATTTAGGATTTCTCATTATCACAAAAGTTACATTAAATATATTATGTTCTATCTAGGAAAGAAATTGAAACGTGGAATCATTATTGATAATATAGTATTGCTTTTTGACATTTTTATCTCCGAAAGAACTCCCTAAGGGCGCTAAGACTAGTTGGAAGATGAGGAAACTGAGGCTTGGGGACCTCCGAAGCTCAGTCCTGATGGCAGGGAAAGTCCCACCCTGTGTGGTTAGCTCCAGACTTCTGGCTTGCTTCTTTCTGCAAACCATTGAAGCGATCAAACCTCTTTGTTTAAGGTTTCCCTTGTGTGGCAAAGTAGCGAGAACTTGGATTTATTTGACACTGCGCCTTACTAGGACCCCCAAGCACTTTACAACTGCAATTTTTTACCTAGTTGGTTTCCTCCTATGAGCTCCAGTTCTTTGCAGAAAATGGTCAGCATAGACATTCAAATGTTATAAAGACAAAGCTAATAGGAAAATTGGGGAGGCAAGAGGGATGAATAAAAACCACCGTTTTCTGATCTTGTTTTGTTGTGTATAAAATATATCTGATACACTGAAATTCAAGTGTGCCGACCGGATTCTTTGCCTTGCAGAGGATCCACAATAGAATTTTTGAGTAGTGGGCACCCCTAATAATGTTACAGCCTGGTTTGATGTATGAAATTTTGATCAGCACGTAACTTTTCATTTTGGGTCCAAATTGAGTCATCCATATAGACTATCAATTGGTCTTTCACATTAGTGACAAATAGAAATTGATGACTTTCTCCTTCATCTGTCACCTAGAAAGGGAATATAGAAAGATTTCTGGGACATAAATCTCTCCCATGGTGAGCCTCTTATCTGAGTCTGTGTCTTTTATTCATGCCTGTTGTGCCAGGGCCAAATACAGAGCCTACCCTACGGAGGTAGACTTAGCCACTGTTTACTAAATGAATTATCTACAGTAAGTTTTAAATCTTGAGCTGACCTTTCAGCTTTCAAGGTTTTTTCTCCCAGGAATTGGTCAATCCTCAAGAATGTCAGCCAACCAATTTTATTATTGGCCTATAAGATGTATAATTAGGAGAGTAAATATTTTGATCCACAGAAGAGCTTGCATGTGAGTCTGCACAGGCCTTTGCTTGCATACGGCCATTTCTCTTCTTCTCTTGCTCCATGCCTGCCGCCAGCGCAGGGTAGATAAAGGAGATGTGGCTGTAGTTAGGCACCCAGGCCAGCATGCTCTGTGTTATCATTCACCTTCACTTGTTTTGGAAACACCCCATGGGATGCTTTTAGGATGTTTATCTTTTCTCTCAGCCTGAGAATCCAACGTGAGCTAAAGCCTCAGGTTATCTTCTCTGCTGAGAAGTTAGAGGTGAATTAGGCCTAGATGCTTAATTTCATAGAAAAGAAATAGCGGTACCCCAGAAGGTGAAGTGAATGGGTGAAGGCCCGTTGGCAGCATCAAGACTCCTGAGTCCCAGCTACCTACTGACATCAGTGCCATGGTTTGTAGTGTATAGCATCTCAGTATATGTCATCTCTGTCTCTCCAGCCACCTGTGAAGCAGACAGCAATGAGAATATCTAACTGAGGGGAGCCTAAGGCTCTCGGAGTTGTGACTGACCCAAGCTCAAATGGAGGTCAGTGGGCATGTCAAAGGGGAAGACCCAAGGAGAATCTCAGGACAGACATGATGACAGAGTTCTAAGTAGCCAGTTGGATGTACATATTCAGTGGGTGAAGTGTGAAAACCACCAGGAGCCAGAATGCCCAAGCCAAGTCCTCCCAAAATGAGAGTGAGCCACAAAGCACAGGCATGTGGTAACAGCGAACGTGAGCAAGTCTTGCTTCTCTGTTTCCTTTTTTTAAAACATACTGTCGTTGGTGTGTGGGAGAAAACCAGTAAATATCACAGGGATTTCAGAGATGAAAGGATAGAGTCCTATAAGTACAAGTTCTAGAAAATGAAGCTGATTTCCATATAATTCAATGTGTGGCTTCCTGTGTTAATTTGGGCAAGGAAGATTTGGTCCCTCTAACCTCTCATTTTGTCCCTTGATGAATGTTATGGCTGGTGGCATCTTCTTCCCCGTTGTATGTAGCAGGTCCACCTGGTGGGTGGAACTGACTGCCCACATTGGGTCCAGCACAAATCAACCTGGTCTTAGAAAAACCAGCAATGGTGACAGGTTGTCAGAATTTTAAAAACCTGTCTCTAATTCTGAGAAATCGTTTACAAAGTCTTGGGATGTGGAGTGAGTCATTTGCAAGCTGTATTTGCTGGAAAGGGGGTGGACATGTGGAAATTATGAAAAGAGATTTTGCTTCCACATTAAAAAATAATGTTTGCCAACCAGATGGAATGGACCTTTTTGGATAGATACTGGGTCCTCTGGGCTAGAAGTAACCACAGAAATTTGGATAGGATTTCAGCATCCAGTGTAGGGTGGACCCCTTGTATCCTGAGACTCAGTGATAGAATATTTAGCCTTTGGTCTCATGCTCTCACAGAGAGACATTCCAATACCAGTGTGTCCTCATTAATAACTATTAACAAGAACTTAAATTGAGGCAACCATCTGCCTAATTAAAGCCATGTCCCCGTTTGGCTCCCGTTGCTTGGGTAAGCCAGGTAATGTGTAATAGCCCTACTGATCCTTTCATTTTGCCAGTGTAGACCTAGCCTGTCTGGACCTCCCTGTCCCTGTGGCCTCAATGGAGGAGCTGTAGACACATACGTGGTGAGGCAGCTGCTGCTAGATCTCAGCCAAGTGCCTTGTGTGTGAGTGCGAGTGGGTGGGATGCACTCATGTGCATCAGTAGAGCCAGTGTTTCCCACTCACAGCCTCGCGGCTCAGCTGCAGGCAAGACCGTGGTCACACTTTGCTCTCATTAGTCTGGATTACAGATGCCAGTTCCCTGTAGGCTTCACGGGGGCTGGTGGGGAGCCCTGGGAGGCAGGATGTTGCTCACAGGTTTCTGATTGTCCAAGAGCCTTTCTTGTTGATGTGTGTTTCCTCCCCTCGGCTGAATTATAGCCCTGGCCAGCTCCTGCTGGGCTGCTCTGATGAGGGCCGTTAATCCCACTCTGATCAAGAGCCTTGTAGAGAGAGCCCAGGCTAGCCAGGGCTCAGCTGTGCATGGGTGGTGTGCAGTTCTGTGTCTAGGTCAATAGCACTCCTGTGCTGGCCTCAGGAGGCTCTGTGGGTGTGTCTGATGCTCAGCTCTGTTTGGAGATCTCTGGAATTGTCCCTTTTTTGCTGGTGTGACACCTTCAGGAGAGAAGTTCGCTGCTCTGAACCACCACAAGCAGGCATTAGCCGCAACCTTTTAAATTCCACTCACTTCCCATGTTTCAGATGGGGAAATCAACTCAAGTGGTTGACTCATCATCTGTGGCAGCTTACACGTGTTCCTTCTTCCTCTTCTGCGTCTTTTCTACCTTGACACATTTAGGTGCCTTAATGGCTATTCCACAGTGATTGGGATTTGGAGAGCAAGTGAAAAATTGAGTCAGACGTGTTGTGGGTAACACTCAGGAGGATCCAGAATAGGGCAGAGGTTAGGCCAGAGGTGATCTCTGGGACCAGGCTGCCTGCTTATGAATCAGAGCTCCACCTTTGATTAGTTGTGTGACACTGAGCAGGAACTTAATTTCTCAGGGTCTCAGTGTTTTCATCTGTAACATGGAATCATGATCTCTATTTCATGTTTCTGAGATCTCAGTAAATTCTCGAAGAGAAAGCTCTAAGAACAGTGCCAGGCAGTTATGCAAAAGCAACCTCTATTTGTAATAGCCCTAATGGGCTAGCTAGTATGCATGTCTTGGCCTTTCCCTGCCTGGAGCAGCCTTTCCTATTCCTTCACCAAATATGGTGTCTTCCTTATTTCTAAAGTGTGTTTTATGCTTAGCTTGTTCCAGGAGATACATATCCCCACCTGGTTTGGAGAACCCTTGTTTCCAAAATTCTCAGGGTGCAGGTGTGCAAGTGCTCGTGCTAACACACGTGCTGCACTGTCGTCTTTGATACTTACCCACCTGTTTTATGCAAATATTTTTGACAACCTTATTTGAATTCTGTCTACTCTAGAGCCTAAGAGCCACCTAAGGGGATGGGCTTTATTTTCTGTGCCCTGACAATGTCGTTCACACTGGAGTGCTGTCCCACTAATAGATCTGAAGGATCCCCCATCTTCAAACAGCCCTTAGTCCCTTTCTCTCTTCAGCTACTGCTTCGCATTTTTCTGCTTTCCTTTACAGCAAGGTTTTGTGAAAGAATTGTCTGTTCAAGCTGTCTCCATTTTCTCTCCTTTCTTCCCTGTCAATAGGACTGTCCAATCTAGCTTTAAGCTGTCATCAGTTTATGCCCATATTTCCAAAAGCAATGCATGTTTCTGGGCTCAGCAGCAACATCTGACCTAGTCCTTCACTACTTCTTGCTTGTAACACCTTGTCCTTTGGCGTTAGGACCGTGTCCAATCTTGGGTATTGCTCTACTCCACTGAATTCTCTTTAGTGTCCTTTGTTGGTTCCTTCTTGTTTCTTGATCTCTCCATACACATGTGCCCAGGGCTCTGGATATGCCTTGTCCCTGTTCACATCACTCTGTTGGTGATCTCTTTGTGTTCTGGCTTAAGTGCATTGGTGCACATATGACTTGCCAATCTTATTTCTAGCTCTAGCTAGACTTTGCCTTATAATTCATAATGCTCAGCTCCCTACTTGTTATCCCCACCGGGTTGCAATAAATGGAGTTGTCAGGGCAGAGGAATGGCTCAGTGGTTAAAGTACTTGCCTAAGAAGTGCTACGACGTCAAGCTCCAAGTACTCGAGTTCGATTCCCCAGCACAATATAAGCCGGGAGTGGTGGTACACACCTGTAATCCCAGCACTCGGGAGGCTGGGACAAGAGGATTGCTGTGGCAGTACCAAGAGGCAGAGTGGTAGGAAATAAGAATAAAGAATAACACAGGGCAGATCGTGGAGAACCCCGTCAGCCAAGGCCAACCTGGGCTCTGTCGTGAGTTCAGGACCAGCCTAGGGCACAGAGCGAGACCCTGTCTGAAAAACATGGAGCTGTTGATTTACCCCTCCATGCCTACTTCTCCTGTTGTCATCCCCATTTCATGAGGGGTAATGCCATCTTGTCTGTTTGGACTTGGACTCCCAGCCTTGAGCCCCTCCTGTCTGTTTTCCTCTGATAGCGCATACCCCCTCCATCAAGGTACATCCAGTGCACCTCAGCCTCTTCTTGCCACTTTGGCCGCTGCTTCCCTGGGCCAACCATGGTTGCGGCGCCCCTTCCCTGGGTTACTGTGAAGCTCTCTTGCCTCTCTCACACTGTCACTGTTCATTCTCAAAATGGTAGCAAGAGTGATTCTTTGAAAACGTGAATCCTCTCAGTCCTCGGTTTCTCATCCGTGTAGCCGTTGTGCTTACCGTGGCTGACGGGATTCTCCATGGTCAGCTCTGTGTTACCTTTCTTTCTTGTTTCCGCCACTCTGCCTCTTGCTCCTGCTACAGGGGCCTCAGCCCCGCTGGCTTCTTTGCTGTCCGTCACACGCCCCAAGCCTTGCTCCCCACTTGCACCGGTGTTCTGTCCGCATAGAACACTCTGGTTACCTGTGTGGTTCACCCTGTCACCACCTGCAGGTCACACACTGCCCGTCCTCTGCCTGTCTCTGCCTTCCAACATTGTCCCT
This sequence comes from Ctenodactylus gundi, assembly GCA_004027205.1. Taxonomy (NCBI): domain Eukaryota; kingdom Metazoa; phylum Chordata; class Mammalia; order Rodentia; family Ctenodactylidae; genus Ctenodactylus; species Ctenodactylus gundi. Next base: position 94,911 of record PVKB01005141.1, on the reverse strand, counting down.
TCCTGCTTTATTTTTCCTGTAATAGTTATCACCATCTGACATTCTGGCCCCAGTTGTTTATTGTTGGTGTTCTTCCATGAGGAGAATCCTGCCTCCCCAACCCTGCCCTTTTTTGTTCTCTGTTGTTTCCTTAGCACTTAACACAGTGCCTGGTGCTCAATAAATATCTCCTGAATGAGGGAATGAGTACATGAATGAATAATGCAGGCTGAAGGAGATCTTAAAGAAGCTCCAGAGTTGAAAGAGCTTTGGGAGGCTCAGACTGATGGCCTCACCTGGCCTCACCTGGCAGCTCTTAAAGTGCTCCTTGCAGAGCAGTGCAGTGACGTGGTTGGCTCCCTGTGCCTGCCTTCTCTGGTCCCTGCAACCGGACCCCAGATCCTGAGCTAAGCTAGCTCCTGCTTTGAGAATGCCTAAGCAAGCATTTAAATGACTTAGCACCAAAACAAGCCTTGGCTGTAGACCTTACTTTGTCCCTCAGATCCAAACTCCAGGTTCTTGGCTTGTAATCTTCCACATATAGTGTCACTGTTGTACCCAAGTTTCTGTCTGTCATTGAGTCTGGATCTCACCTGCATACTCTGACTGTATGCAAGCTCCTCTGGGACTGAAGTCAGGCCTTGTTTGTCTCAGCCTTCCAAGAACCCGGAGCCCTAAACTAGAACTCAACTTTGTCCCTTTCCTTGCACTGCTGGTGGCAGCCAGGATACCTCCTTTTGTTTCTAGCAGTCTGCATAGTTACAACTCCGTGTAAGTTCACAAAATCTCGGGCTAGAGCCTGAGACTCTTTCATCCAGTGTGTGGATTTTACTTATCATCCTGGTCTTCTTCTTCAGGATGCATTTTCTTTCCCCCTTTCTGATCAAGATGTGATCCTCCAGCTCAGAGACAGTCATACTCCTCATTGGCTTCCAATCTGCCATAGGCACCTGTACCTCCCTGGTGAGGGTGTGGACTCCAAATTCAGAACCCCGTGTTGGACCTCTTTCCATCCAGCCCTGCCTGCCCAGCCTTGGGGTAAAGCCAGGCTACGCTCCTCCTGTGCCTGTGAAATGCTGTCCCTGGCTCCTTCCAGATAGGGCGTTGCTCTCAGTACCTAGGTCTGAGACCATTTCTTGATAGTCCTGGGTAGTGTCCAAAGATGCCTTTGTTGAGGAGGTACCCTGTGTCACCTTTGTGGCTTTCCCTAACATGTGCTTTTCCCAGCTTTCTAGGATATGGTCTTTTGAGCACAGAGTGACACAGGCAGGGGAGGGAATACCACTTTGCTGGCAATACTCATAAATTTCCCCCAGCGGCAGGGATCTAACAACATGAGACTTTGAGCTTTCAGCTCACAGATGAAAGAACAGGGATTTTCCCGGAGATGACAGAAAAGGGAAGCAGACTGCCCCAGGGGCCTCTATAGGAAGCTGCATTAAGGAGCTGCTCCAGGGAGACACCAGCCACTAGCCTGTGCTGGATTAGGGTGGCAGTGGGCACACTCTGACATCTGAGGAGCCACGCAGAAATCTCAGGCCAATAGCCTAGAGAAGAGGGAAAACTTTCTAGGTTCTGTGGGTAAGAAAGGCTCCCTGTTCTTCTTGGAGATGTTAGGGTTTTTGAAATTGAAGAGACTTTTATTTGAGAGTGGTGGTTGAATGCTAATCCCACCTTTAGAGCCAATTTGGAAAACTTACAGTACTAAAGGAGTTGAGACTGTTAAGTGGCAATCAGTGGAGCTGATGGAGATGAAATAGGGTAGACATGAGCAAAATGAACTGTGTATTACTCCCTTTGGGAATTTCCGTTTATTTGCTCAGCCTCTTCTTCAGCTGTCATAGCAATGACCTTCCAGAGAGCAAGGTGGCCCCTGGAAGGGTTTGAAGCAGGGGAGGAGGCAGGACCACTGCCTTCAAGCTGCTTCCTGTTGTTGACCTGTGATTGCACCTGGAAGAGGATACCTGCTGGGTCTTGGATGGGTGTCTTCACTTAGAAGAGCTTGGAATTCAAGTTCAAGTCTTCATATCCCGGGAATCATGTAACAGATCTGACCTTGGGTTTAGAATTCACGAGCATGAATCCCACTTACTAACCACATACTTTTAGGCAAATGACTGTCTTTATCACACTCAATTTCTCATCTGTAAGCTGGAGAACCCAGAACTTACCATTAAGTATAGTTTGAGTTGAGAGAGGCTTTTGTAATGTATCTTGTACAGCGTGTGGCGTATAGTCGTATTTAGCAAATATTTGTTGTTGTCCTTTGTTTCTTTTAAGAAATAGTAGTTTCTTATCAATTATGACAGGCAGCTGGGATGACATTGTAGGATAGTGTAATTGTGTGGGCTTTACTGACACATGAACCTGGAGTTGAGTTTCAGATTTTACATGTGGCCTTGGTTGGGCAATGAAATTATTTAGAGATAATAATGCTCACCGTACATAACTGTTGACGTTTATAAGAAAGATTATGTATGAAAAACAGCAGAATGCTTGATCGTCAGTAGGAAGTCAATAAGTGATAGTTATTATCAGTAGTGCTACCATTACTGATATTACTATAGTTTTCTATTGCTGCCATAACAAATTACCACAAATTTAGCAGCTTAAAACGAATTTGTTATCTCAGGCTGCAGTTCAGATGTCTTGCAGAGCTGAAATGAAGATCTCAGATGTGCTGTGTTCTTGTAGGGGAGAATCGCTCCCTGCTCACTTTTTCTGGACCATGGCTTTGGACGTTTTTTTTTTTTTTTGCTGGCTGTCAGCTGAGAGCCATTTCTAGTTTCTCGTCTGCTGAATCTGTACTCTCGGCTCCCTCCCTCTGTTTTCCATGCCAGCAATGGCAGGCTGAGTCATTCTTACCTCGAAGCTCATGGATGTTGGCTGGGAAAGGTCCTCCAATTTTTAAGGACTCAGGGGATGACATTGAGCCTGCTTGGATAATCTCAGATCATCTCCTCATCTCTAGATCAGTAACCTCAATCCAATCTGCAGAGTCCATTTTACTGTGGAAAGTAACACATTCTGAGTGCCTAGAATTATAGGCCATGGACCTCTTTGGAGGCTATTACCCTGCCTGCCACAACAGCTCCTCTTTGTGGACAGCTTCTAAGGTTGGAGGCTAGCCCACTCACATTCTTTATACCTGGGATTCTGTCCTTGAAAACTGCCCCAACCCAGTCCTTGCCCCAAATTGCCCAACTCGTGGTAACATTCTACGTTTTGCATGAGAACCTGGCATCCCGGACTACTCACTGGGCCCAGCTTAGAGCACCATAGCCAGCACGTTTCATCGGTGAGTAGAAGGCAGGATCCATGCTGGCCGTGCAACTGCCACTGAGTTTGGCTCAGCAAGTGAGAGACAGCCAGGAAGGGGCTGTGTAGCAGGAACTACTTGATCACATTGACTTAATAATCTCACTACTTCTAACATGTCAGGGCACCAGCCGAGTAGCCTGCAAGCTGAATGTTATCAGAGGCTGTCACGTGGGCTTTGCTAGCCTCAGCACAGAGTGATGTGTTTATTTCCTGCCATGGGGTCTGGAGAGAATGACGTCCCCCCAGAGTCCTGGCAGACTTATCCCGCCTGTCACCCTTCCTGAGGGAAAAGAGCCACTTGTGCTTTAGAAGTACCTGCTGGGAGTGAGGAATTAAAAGACTGAGGGTCTGGCGCTTGCTCTGCTCCTTCTCAACATGGGCACGGTCCACTTCCAGGCTAGCCTCTGTGGGACATATAAGGAAATGGGATGTTCTGATGGCTTATGTTCTACATATGAAAAGGCAAAACTCTTAAACATGCAAGGACTAGAGGGCACCACAAAGCCAGAAGAACTAAGTACTTACGTGTTGGATCCACAGTGAGGTGGTACTGACTCTGTCAGCCCAGAAACTGTGGACCGATAGCATTTTAGGCTTCTTCTCTTCCAGGTATTTCTTCTCTTGCCATCCAGGGAGGAGTGAGACAGACGGTGAATCATGTTATTTTTTCTCTCCTTCTTTCCTCTCTTCCCTGTTCCTCCTCCTCTTCACAGCACCATCATTTTAAAAGGCTGCACACTAGAGAGATTAATATTTGTGCTTAACGAAGACTGTGCTCATCACTGCATCATTATATATAAATTATATAATTTAATTTTATACAGCTTCCAGAGATGACTTTGATAATGTTCTGGTATTTGGGTATGAAAACCAAGGCGTGGAAGGACCAAGTATACTGGTGCAAAATGTGGAGAGCCCTGGACTCGAACCAGACTGCTTGGGTACCATGTTGCCTTGTGCTTTGTCCCTTATGCTAGGCACTTCTGTCTACTTTGCATCTTCTATGGAGCCTCACAGCAGTGCCTTGTGACTCTACGGGTGCTGGGGGAAGGTGGGCATGACTAAGGGAGGCATGACTTAGACTAATGTGACCCTGGGTTTCTTTACACAGAGGGCGGTCCCATACTGAAGCTCCTACTTCCCCCAGCCTCTGTAGATTTCCTTTTCAGACCGTTTGAGAGAGAGAAATGAACTAAAAATTGAACTGCAGGAGTAGCCCTGGAGGCACTTTTAGGCTAAAAATAAGAGCACAGGCTGTGGCGCTCAGAGGGTCTGAGTCTGCATGTTAACTTTATTTATAGGCGCTTATTTATTAGATTCCAAATGATGTTTAGCCAGAATCATATGGCAGTGATCTTTGATTACTTATGCGGCTAATGGCTGAACATATATTATTATTATTGCTATTTATTTTGCCCTGCTAAATGTACCGGGTGCTTCTTTCTCATGAAGTCAACAAGCAAAGGGCATGGAAAAGTGGCATGCCAGGTGGTACTAGGGACTGAAGGACCCAAGGACCCAAGGGAGGGCTTCCCTAAGAGTTTTTTTTTTTTTTTTTGGGGGGGGGGGGAGGGCAGAATCCTTGGAAATAAATGGAGTAGGGATGGGAGAGGAGAGAATGCCCTAAAAGGGAAAGAAGAATTTGATGTTAGAGTAGGGGCTTTAAAGCCAGAAATATCTAGCCTCATCTTAATAGCTGCATTTATGGGAGTATTTATTATGTTCCAGGCACGATGCTAAATGCTGCTCAGGAAGGATTTAACCCTCCTCCCTCCTCCATCATTTTATAGATGAGAAAGCAGAAGCTCAGAGAAGTTAAAGAGCTCTCCCAAATTTGCACAGCCAGTAAGAGGCTGGAGCCATCATTCAAATCCAGGCCCATCTGCCCCTGGAGAGCAGGTCCCTGTTGTGCTGTCCTGCCTACTTCAAAGCCTGTGTGCCTTTCTCTTCTTTTGGTTAAGCTTAACGATTTGAGTAAACAGCCCAAGAACAGAGTGGAAGACTTGTTGCCGTGGAGCCTGGGAAAGAGTGTGAAGAATGGAGTTGTTGGCTTTCTCTGTTCCTTCCTGGGAAAGCCTGCTCAGGCTGAGATTTCAGTGACTCCTGGGGGCACGGCCACCCAGAGCCCTGTCTTGCAAAGCTGGGGAGGGACTGGTTGCCAGGCTCAGGTTTCTCATTGAACAAGGTCTCTGCGGGGCAGCCAAGGTATGTGCCTAGAGATGGGTGGGAGGTGCGGTGCCTGGGCCCTGCCAGGCCTCAAGACCTGCTAACCAGAAGGCACAGCATCTCCCCTCTCTGGCTATCTGAAGAGAGGTGTCCTCACAGGGAGAATGCACTCACTGAATGCCCTGTATCTACTGCCACCTCTGCTTCTGGTTCTTCCTTGTTGCCCCCATTGCTATTTTCTTTTGGCTTTGTCTTCCCAGGAGAAGGATCAGACTCCTTTCCACGGCCTCTGAAGCCTTTGCTGGCTGGCTACAGGCGATTTAGGGGCTTCACCTTTCCGCCTTCCTCCCATCCCTGTCACATTCCCACTAAGTACTCTCTGTGGTACATTCTGCCCTCTGGACAGGCAGGAGCTTCAGAACCCCCTTGCCTCTCAGATTGTTGGCCTTTCACTCCCTCAGCCTGGATGTTCATCTTCTGGAATTCCATCTCACCTTGCCAGTCTGTGGAATTTCGCTCATCATTGAAGGTCTTACTTCTAGATGACCTCCTCTTCCAGGAAACCTTCTCGCTGTGTCTTTACTCAATGACTGTGTCACTCTTCTGTGCTCTCACGCTGTGTAGTTGCAGCAGTGGCCTGCAAGGGCAAAGACTATGTCTTGTGACTCCTCACCTCCCCCTCTACCTGGCCTAGCCTTACTCAGAGTGGGTGTTACAGGACTGAAAAGTGTGATCCCTTCCCTCCTTTCCATATGGCACAACTGACACTCCTACAGCAAAAGACACATGAATAAGAGAAAAGCACAACAGATTGTTTAGTCAGTTTTACGTGACACAGAAGGCTTCAGAAATAAAGAGCCAAAGATCCAGAGAAAACTGTTTTTATGTTTAGGTTTGATGAAGAATGGGCAGCCATGTAGAAGTGCAGTTGGATAAAAGGGTGTGAGCTAATGCTGACAGCCTGTGCGGAAACCCCGCGAGGCCTGTCTGCACAGATTCTTCTTGGTCTGTTCCTTCCTCCTGGGTATGGGGTAAGACCCTCCTGGAATGAGAGTCTTCAAGGAAGAGGGGAGAAGAAAAACAGGGACCATTTTAGGTTTTATGGTTTTCTTTGGTAGAGAGGAAACCTAGTTACTATGACCCACTTTGGGGAAGAGGAATTCCGGCTTCTTTGACCCACCATAGAGGTCAAAGGGGCCACGTCGCAGAAGGGTCAGAGAAGCTTGGAGGAACACACTTCTGAGATCATTGGAATCTTTTGCAGTTCAAAGTGTTCAACTGCCAAGGCACCGTGTTTTGGAGTACTGTATTTGCTGAGTAAGCCTTGGGTGAGTGAATGCTTGAAGGACTCAACCTGCGATGCCATGGAAAAGGTGTTCGTTCTACTGTGGAGACCCACATACCCACTGGCTTTGGAAATGGAGACGTTGGGGCAGGAGACAGGGGCTAAACAAGTTAAGTTACCCAGGAACATTCTGGATGGGGAAGAAAGGAAGCGGTGAACTTGGATGTTTGTCCCAAGTTTGGAAGGATGGAGGAGGGAGAGCTCCCTTCCAAAAGCAGGTTTTCAGGAGCTCTCTCTGGTGTTCTTCTCCTCCCTGGAACATCAGCATTAAGTCATTGGCCTTTCTCTTCAGACGCAGGTGGGGTGTCTGCCTGGCTTCAGTGTCTGACTTTAACTTGGGAAGGCCCACCTGGCAGTAGGGTTGCCTGACGCGGTGTCTTCTTACTTTTTGACCCCATCTCTTCATCTCTGAGACACCTCCAATGGCTGCCTGGGATGTTTGTTTTCAGAGGAGGAAGAGTGTGTGTGTGTGGTGGGGAGAGCCTGGGAAGGACTGGTGGCCAAGAACACTCTAGATGCAGATGAAGAATGTGAGGAGAGTCCCAGGCTTTGTGGGCACTTGATTTCCTGGGGTGGGGTACCTTCTCTACCTGGCCCCCAAGTTCCTGTCCAGTGTGAGATTCTGTGCCTGCAGCTAGCTCCCATCCTGAGGTCGCAGCCGGTACATTTTCCCTTTGCTTTCATCTTCCTCTGCTGTTGTTTTCTCTCTTTCCCTCTCTTTCTTTTGCCCTGCTAACATATTTACTACCCACCTGGGTCCAGATGATCCCCTGATTAAGTGCCGTTTAGCTGTTGGCTGCCTGTTTGCTCCGTTTTATAGACATATTGAGTGAGGCACAGAGGCCAAGGCTTGATTTTGGAGAGGGCGGGTAATGAGAACAGAGAGCACTGGCGGCCCACTTAGATTGGATTTTAATAAAGTTTCCAGCTAACCTAAATCATCCCCGTCACAGGCGGCCCAGCAACCGCTCAGCGTGTGGGTCAGCTTCTGGCTGGCTGCCTCCCTAGGCTGGCACCAGGCAGAATGAGGGCCAGGGGCTTGGAGGTGGGGTGCACTCAGGGAGAAAGGGCCTACCTCAAGCCTGGAGTCCCCTTAGATGGTGAGGGTAGGGCTCTCAGAGAAGTGCTTGAGGCCCTGGAGGGGAAGCCTAATGCCTCTTCTTTCTGCAGCTGCTAATTAGTTGCAGATGATGAGATAATTCATAAAAATTAGCAGTGATTTCCTTCATTGTGTTAATATCACCGGGCAATAAAACTGCTGTTAAGGATGACTTTTCTCTGCATCAAGGAGCAGGATGTCAAGGAAAAAACAGCATTCCACAGGGGCAGAGGGAAGAAAAAAGGAAAAACGGAGCTGGTGAGAGAATGACAGGGGGAGTGATTTCCAAGCTTTTGGCTGGAATCATCGAAAGAAGTCAAATTGAAATGCAAATCCTGGTGTCTCAGAGCACTGGCTGGGAAGAAGTGCGTTTGTGGTGTCACCTTGGCAGCGATGGGCAGGCAGGCGGGTGGTGGGGCAGGCTCCTCCTGCTGCTCTGGGGAAGGCAAGATGGCGGCAGAGACCCAGGCTTTTACTTCACTCCAGCAGGGAGCTGGCCTGGGTCCACAGGAGGGTTCCCTGGAGAGAACACACAGGCTTGCTGATTTGGCCTGTGGCATGGTTTGCCCTTGGCCTCTTCCATCTGTACCTCCTGATAGGTTTCCCTCCTCTTACCAAACTCTGCCTTCACTGGCCTCATGTCAGTTTCTGAAATATGCCAAGAGCCTTTCTGATGTAGGGCCTTGCTCATCCTGCCAGTTGTGTCCAACCAGCCGCCCACCATTTTTTCTTTGCCCTTGATTTCTAAAGATATATTCCCCATCCAAAATGTTCCAAGTTCTTTGCTGTTCTGGGTAAAAAGAAACTTTAAAAAGGAAAATTTTAGAACACACACACACACACACACACACACACACACACACATATAAACTATATCATATATTTTATATGTGGCCCAAGGCAGTTTCCTCTTCACTCAGCTAAGCAAAATCAAACACCCACAGGCAGCAACAGGTTGGACAGCCTGCCATAGACTATTATTTGCCCCCATTTCAATCCTTCTCTCTCTCTTTTTTATCAATCTGGTCAACTTCTAACTGCCCCTTAGGGATAGTTAGAACCCTGGGAGTCAGGAATGGGTGGACAAGTGGCTTTTTCCCTGCTGAAATCCTCCCAAGCCCACATTGTCTTCAGGGTATAGTTCAAAGTCAGGTGCACAGTCACCTATGTGACCTATTTGACTACCTCCCCAGCCACATCTCCACAGACCCCCCAACCCTGTGCTCTGCTGGAAGCTCCCAGAACACGCCACACTTTCCCACCTCCGTCACCATGCCCGGAAGGCTGTGTTCCAAGTGCCTGTCTAGTGCGTCTTTACTAATTCTCTTCAACCCAGTCCTAAGTGTCAGGCTCTCTGTGATGTGTTCTGATACTGTCTGACTTACTACTGCTCACAATCTCTTCAGTGTCAACAGACCTTGAAAATACCCTTAGGGTAAGAGGTTTGCCCTTGGATCGATCCCTGAACTTGCAGCACTCGTTTGAGAACACTGGTTAACACAGAGTGCAGTGTAAGTTGTTTAGTGAATATGTGGGTGAGTATAAAGCTCAAAAATGCTTCTGGTACTCTTCAGCAGTCCTGGCCAAAGATGATGTTGGCTTAGGAGACTGACACTGGAGATGGTGAGAAGTAACCAGGTCTTTTTGGAGTTGGACTGACCAGTTTCGGTAGTAGATTGGATGTGGAGGATGAAGGACAGTCAAGAATAACTAATCAAGTAGCCAGTTAAGGCTTACTAAGAAAGGGAAAAGGCAGGAGGAACATCTTGGGGTTAAGGCAGGGAGATAAATCCCATTTGGTAAATGTGGTATTTGAAATGCTTGTAAGACATTCTAGTAGAGATGTCAGGGAGTCAAATAAATGTGGATATTTTCTTCTCAGAAGAGAGGTCTCACTTGGTGATATAAATGAAGAACAACAGGTATTTAAATGATAATTCAGAACCACATGACCAGGCAGTTTCCTAGGAGAAAATGTATCGAGGGTCCAGGAACTAGTAACCTAAATATTAGCTCAGAAAAGAAAGATTATCAAAGACTTTAAGGCATTTTGCAAAATAAACATTGTCTAGTGAATCTGTAATAAACTGGGTCTAGAGAATCAATAATAAACTATAGAACTAAAGTATATTCCGGACTTAATCAGTCAAAAGATTTTAACAAGCAGAAAGGATTGGAAAGCTGCGACTTTCGTGTCTGCAGAGGCATGTTGGTCAATGATAGCAGGCTAGCTATGGAAAACTGGAGAACGATCTTAAGAGTCCACTGTGTCAGTGGGTAGACCAGCGGAACCTTATTATGCATGTCTGCTGGCCTCTCACACTGTTCTGGGTAAACATTAGCCCCCGGGTGTTCCATTTGCCAAGCTAGGAAAGTTATCCTCTGCGAAGTACTGGGAGATTCTCAAGGGATAAAGCGTGAAACATACTTGTAAATCAGCACCCAACTTTTCCCAGACCATTTGCACTTTCTGGCAAGCATTTCCGCCCCCCCCCCCCCCGGAAGATATCAAAGTGAAGTACATAGAATGTGCACTTGATTTAATGATAGTTAATTGACCCACTCACATTCACTCATACTCAATACCATGATAAATGGAACAAAAGAAAAAGAAGGATAGTATTTGATCCTTGACTTCTAAGAGCTGTGGAGACATCACTAACACATATGAAATAATGAGCGACAGTGCAAGACAATGTAATAATTATAGTGATGCAAAACATATTTAAGTGTCCAACGAATGGTGCCCACAGGACAAAAGCCCAGCAGCAGAATTCATCCTTTCTATGCCAGAGTAGTCAGGGGAAGTTTTCTGTGCCACTGGATCTTGTGGCTTTTCTTGGAGGAATGTATGAAGGCTGCTGACAAGAAAGAGTCAGGTGGAATGGAATGGCATCCAATCCAATCTATCCTTCCCTGGAAGATGACATTTAGATCTGCTGCCATCTGTTGGTGAGTATGAGAAGGAGCCTAGCGCATAGTCAAGGTGCCAAGAATATACGGAGACCTACTTTTCTAGACAAGAGTTTTGGTGTAGTCTATTGTCATGAAAAATATGGTGCAGGAGTGTGTTGAAGTTAGGGCCCCAAGCCTTATCCCACATCCGTGTCTGCAGTTTAACAAAGTCCCCAAGTATTCTTAAATTCATTAAAGATGGAGGACCCTCCTGGAACACTTCCCAGCCACTTCCCCCTACAGATTCTGGGGCTGTGGAAAGGCTTCAAAATTCCTGTTTGTAATAAGGACCCTCCCTCAGGTGATGCTTTTCTGCAGGGATGCTTTAAAAGGTCTGCATTAGTCTGTTGCAGAGCTGTGCCCTCACCGCGTGGTTCAGACTTGCTCTCTCACCACGTGGGCACTGGCTCTCTGTCAGAACGGCTCCTCTGGAGACCACCAGCCAAACGGTGTCCTTATCTCCGTTCTCTCATCACCCCTCACCCCTCGCCTCTTGCAGCAGTTGCACTTTACACTTCCTCTTTGAAGCTTACTCTTGATCTTGGATTCTGTTAGGTGACGTTTTCCTTTCTCAGATACTCTTTTATCTCTCTCCTCCCTGCCATTTCTCTCTGTCCCCTCTTTCCCCTATATTCTCCTCCACCTCTCTCTCTCTGTACAGGAGATTGAACCCAGGACCTTCATACCTAGATACATCCTCAGCCCTCTTTCAAATTTTTAAAATTTTAATCTGAGACAGGGTGTCACTAAATTCCTCAGACTGAGCTTGAGCTCACAGTCGTCCTGCCTCAGCCTCTGAAAGTGTTAAAACTGTGGGTGTGGACCTTCATGCCTGGCTCCTCTCTCTCTCTCTCTCTCTCTCTCTCTCTCTCTCTCTCTCTCTGATTATTCTCTTCCCTAAGCCTTTTGTTCTTTCCTTACCCTTTCTGGGCAATCTGTCCCTCTGTGGCTGTAATTGTTATCTTTAGGTAAACAACTTCTAAATCATCTGCAGGCCTCCCTCCCTCCCTCCCGCTCTGGGTGTGTGTAAGAGCTTTGCGTGTGCGAGAGTGCCGTTCAGGCAGTAGATGGTACTGCTACCTTCAGAGGCAGCGGGGATGTGACTATAGCAACACTCCTGTGTTTGAGTCCTGTGCTCTACGTGTCAGTGGATGCATCTTGGGTAAATTAAAGTACTTTTGAGTCTCAGTTTACCTGAGTAGTGAGATTAATTATATCTGCTTCAGGAAATTTTTTTTTTTGGAGCCCAAGTGGGATAATCCGTATAAAATGCATAGTGCATAATAACCACATAATGAATGTTAGCTTGCCTTAAAACAGTTCTTCTTCATGATAATCCTATCAAAATGAACCAATTTCTTGTAACCATTCTGCTTTTTAAAATTTTTTTTAGTTCTATTTTGCTTATAATCTTCCCTCTGTTTATAGCATCTAATTTTACTCTTTTATGGCCAAAGTTTGTTGGTACCTGGGCCGTGAAGGCAATGGTCAACCTAACCTCAAATGACCTTGTGCACAAATTTCTGTATTTATTTAACTGTGCCTTTTAGGGCCCGTACATCATTTCCTACCTTGTATTATAATGATTACACACAGAATATCTTCCCTGCAAGACTGAAAGCCCCATTCAGGCCACACCCCTGATCTTACGGTGGTCTTATTCCCCAGTGTCCTTGCTAGTGCTGGTTGCTGTGCCAGGAAGGCCAGCTGTCTACGGGGGGGTGGACAGGCCGCAGTATCTTTATATGAGAAGGCTAGCACACCCTTCTCCATTATGTATGCTAATAGGGGAGAGCAGTGATGTGAAGAATCAAAATAACAGACTGCCCCAGTGTTATTGCTGTTGGCTCTCAAAGGCTTTTTGGCATTTCTGCTTCAGATTTACCTTGCTGATTATATTTTATTGGGTACACATTAATATGAGTTTGCATTTTGTGAGCATGTGCCATCTGGGAAACTGCAGGAGGTGATCCGGAGGCGTGCTGAGCAGCAGGGAAATCTAGTTGGGTATTACCTGATTGTCTGGAGATAATGCATCAAGTGAATAATCAACACTAGGTTGACTGAGGGTTGACTGTTGTGTTGTTATTCCCTTGTTAGCTTTCTCTGGTCCAAAACCCTCTATGACAGTTAAGCAAAGACATGTGAATCACCTGTTGTTGATATGACATATTTGGTGATGGAGTGGAAGCATTGTGTTTTGAATTGCTGCCAGAGTATTATAATAATGATACCTTCCATTTGTATAATTATTAGTAATTAGTGAAGATTATATATGCTATTTGGTTTATCTTCATGACACTGAAATAAATAGAGTAGGTCTCATTAACCCATCAGACAGATGTGGAAACCAAGGCTCACATAAGTGAAGTGATGTCCTTGGACCCTTAAGTAGGTTGAGGCTGAGCAAGGGACCATAGCCCCTCAGTCTTTCTCCATCTGGGTTCTGGTGCTGTTTCTCTTTGCCATGTTGCTTAAGTGACTGTTAATTTCTTAATTCTTTTACTGTTCGTTAAGATGTTTCTTATTTATTTGTAATAAAATTTTCTTTTGTATAAAATTCTTTTCATCTATTGATATGTTGTATGTTTTTTTCTATTTTTGGAACATATTTATCATATGTAGAGTCCTTTTCCGTTAACTTTGCTATCTGGGTCACTTGTGAGCCTGTTTCTGTTGTCTGAGGTTCCCCTTGCCTTTTGGATTTTGGTTACCTGGTTCTCTTCATGGCTCTGTCTAATTTTTTTTAATTAAATGCTAGACATCCTACAGGCTGTAAGTGAAGCAATCATTCTCAGGAGAGGACTAGGTTGGTTTCTTGCTAGGCAGAATAAAACCACTGTCCACAATTCAGATAAAGACTGAACTGAGTCGAGTCTGGATTATGTCCCCATAAAGCTTAGTTTACCTTAAGCTTGAGCCTTGTGTGTTTGTCAGTCTTCCTGACAGTGGTCCTGAATTCTAGTCTTGTCTCCTTCGATACGAGGCTTCCAGGAAGGCCCGCCTGACTCATAGAGGCTTTCTGCTTAGGTTTATTTTGGGTTCTGCTCCATCAAGTTCAGAGTTCTGTAAATGACTTAAAGGAAGAACTGCCTATATATTTGAGGATCTTCAAGGTCCTGATTTTCTCTCTAGTCCTAAGACTGCCAGAAGCTCTGCTGGCTTCTTTGCTCCCCACAGCAGCCCTCTGTGCAAAGCTTGGATCCCAGCCTTTCCTCCTGTGTCCAGGAGTGACAAACTCCTCCGGGTTAGAAGCCGTTACAGAGCATCATCTCTCTTTTCCTTACTTTCCTACAGTGTGTCTTGTCAGATCCTTTTTCTCTAACAGGCCTTTAGTGCCTTGAAGCTGACTGTTGCCAGTATTTCTAGTTGTTCTCAATGAAAGTATTGATCTGCGACATCCTACCCAGAAGGCCAGTGCTTATAGTTAACATATAGTAGCCACAGGATTACAAGGGTGGTTCTTGGTGGGAGGTAGCCCAGTCAGTCAGGGGCACATCTTCCCGAGGGCCCTTGCTATTATCTGGGCTGCCCAGCCAGGAAGTAAACTGGGAAATGGATGGGAGTGGAACCCAAGCTGGGAGAAGGCGTTCATTAGGCTGTGGAAGTAGTATGCGCAAGCTCATGAGGCCTTGATACTCCATCAGGTTTCTAATGATTTTGTCAGAGTGTTAATCCCCCCCGGTGGGCAGCAGCATTTTGATATCAGCAAACAGATTGTGTTTCAGCCCAGATAACCCAATATGGAGTCCTTCATGACAGCTGAAAGTAATTCATCACATATTAATGGGTTTGAGAGAGGCCAGTCAAGGATGATTTGTGTTGGAAATGGGGTGATGAGATTCAGAGCAGGAGAAGGATATGGGAGACACCACCACGTGTGGGACTGGCCCCGGGACTGTATGCCAAAAAGGAGGGTGCTTATGTGTGTGGGCGTGAAAGAAAGCAACATTGGGTGCACAGCGTCCTGGGACAGTTTCTTCCATGACACAGTCATTTCTGAGTGCTTAGTTTGAACCACATCCTGGGACTACAAAAGAGGAGAAGGCCGGAGAAGGCCAGAGAAGGCCAGCTCTTCTCAGCTTCCCAGTCTGATGGTGGAGCTGATAAATGCTGGAATGGTTCAGATCAGCGGAGCTAAGTGCTGGGTGGAGAAGCCTGCGCTGCTTTGGGAGCACTAGGCTCTAGGGGAGCACTAGGGGAGCTGGAGAACCTTGAGCTGATCTCAGAAGTGATCTGAATGATGAGCGGAGCGCATCCCAAGAGGAAGAACAGGCTGAGGAAAAGCACACCAGGGGCTCCCTGCGGCCTCTGCTGGGGCCCTGGGCAATCCCGAACAGCCTCTTGACTGGCAAGAGCCTCCTGCCTACCTTTCTTCTCTCAGTTCCTGTGGCTGTTTACATGTGCACTGTGGCTTGAATATGGGTTATCTACTTAGAAACTTCCTGCTGGAGTTTAGTCGCCATTGCGAAGTATTAAAAGGTAGTGTTTAGAAGGAGGCTTTTGGTAGGGGATAAGAATTAGATAAGTTGTCCGGGTCGAGCCTCCACAATTGATTTCTGGTGGCTTTATATGAAGAGAGACAAGAAGAGATACACATGTCAGATCTTCTACCCTTTGCCACCTCGGGATTGTGCCAGCAAGAAGCAGTTACCAGGTGGATCCGTTCAACCTTGTACCAGAACTCTGAGCAAAGTAAACCTCTTTTCCTTATAAATTATCCAGACTGTGGTGTTGTGCTATTAACAACAGAAGGCAGACTGAGACAATACAGAAGTCACATTTTTCCCAATAAAATATAGCCCTGACCATCATGGTTCCAAGTCCAGGAACTTCTTGGGGTTTTTCTAGTTTCTGAAGTAAAGTACCAGCTCTTGAGTGTGCACAGTTTGACCACACCTAACCCCATTCATTTCCTTCTGTCACTTTTTATTCATTCTTCAGAACCTATTCTGTATCCTTGCTGTCTGGTTTTATGGGCCACTTACTATTCTTGACGACAGCTAGCACTTTCCTACCCCATAGCTTCGTGTATATTGTTCCTTATACACAAATAGATTTCCCTGCCATCATCACCTGATCAAAGTCTACTTTGGCTCAAGACTCACAGTCATGAGACTTCCTTTCCAAATCTTGCTGATGCTTCCAGAGCAAATCATGTCTCTGAGTTACCTAGTAGCTCACCTCTCTGTTAACAAAAATCACGTTCTGCCTGTCTCATAGTGTTCTGTGCCTGTGTCTGTTGGTGGCTGCGGCCACCAGGACAGACTCTTGTTCAGTCTGTGTTACAGCTCATGTGTTGCCTTGTACCATCCTGGTGCTTAATAAATATTTATTGATTAAATGAATAAATGAGTATTGAATGAGCTTGTCACATGTTTTGCACTAGGTATCTCTTATTGTAATTAAATTTTTTAAAAGTCAATTTCAGGCAAAAGGCAAGATAAATTTTATGTGAAGTTTTCAGAAGGATTGTAAAACTGATTTATGACTGGTTAGAAGACATGTGCAAACAGGTAAGGAAAATGCTCCCAGGCAGCTTGTAACAAACAGATCCTTCCATCACCCCAGACCTGAAATGCAGATGCATAGCTGCTGTCACTAGCCCTGGCCAAGGCCTGGTGGTCACAGGTAGGTGACCCTCAGTTGCCTATCCTCCTGTCACGTGGGTCATTTTAGAGAGTAATGTTGAAGTGCAGCTGTCCCTTGATGTCCATGGGAGGCCGTCCTCCTTGGATACCAAAAATCTGTGGTTGTTCAAGTCCCTTATATAAAATGGCATAACATATTGGCATATACCCTACACATGTCCGCTTGTACACTTTGAATCATCTCTAGGGTATAGTCCTAATACAATGCAAATGTGATGTAAATGGTTATACTACATTATTTAGGGAATAATGACAAGGAAAAAAAGTGGAGATGAGGATACAGGAGGCAACTACTGGATAAGAATGCTCACGCCTGAGTGCATGTTAAGGTGTTCAGGGGTCATACGTGTATGCAAAGTACTGTAAGAATGGTTTTTTTTTTTTTTAATGTGTGGCTTTTGCGCTCTTAGGCACACTGACCCTAGCGGGGTTAACTGTTTACTTGTCCAGCCACATTCTGTGATTATATGCTCTGGAAGAACCCGCACAGGCCTCAACCCTATGACCTTGGCCTCCTGGTCACAGGCTCCTACCAGCAGAACAAATCAGACACTGCAGGAACTGGCTGCATTAGTCTCTTCTTATTTCAAGAAGAAGTTGAGCACGGGCAGCCGGCTGCCAGAACCACAGCCTTGCCGGTCACGGATTGGAGGCTCCGAAACAGGAAGCAGTTCAGCACGGAAAGGGACACCACTGCCACAGTGGCCAAGAGGAGTTCTGAAGGGGCCATTTCTCCCAGCTGGGAAGGACAGCACTGGTACCCCTGGACTGCACTTTCTTACGAGTTTGCACCAAAAGCCCTGTGCCTTGTCCCCCTTGGTCCCTGCCAGCCAGTCTTCCCAAGGCCCAGATTTAACTTTCTCTTATTTTAGTTTCAGGCCATTTCTTCTTTTAATGGTGTCCCAACTGCCTGAAATAATTCTTTCCCTTCTTTTATGTGGCTCTGTCTCGCATATTTATGGGGAGTTATCATGTCCTCGTAGGCCCTGGTTCTCTGGGTTCCACATATTATGTCCCTTTAACCCCCCTTTATAGGTCAAGCCTTCTAATTCCTTTAATCATTTTTATTACCTTCCTGTATATTTGATGTCCCTCTGTGGCTTCTTATAAAACCAAGACAGCCTAAACTTCAGAATGTGTTTCAGGAAGGCCCAAAGCAGATGGTCAGTCAGGGACTTGGGTTTTGGGTACACTTTGCTTCTTTCACCCTGATGAAGCTCATGTGGCTTTTCCATTTTTACTGTTTCCAAGTCACCTGCTATGAACTTCCCTTCCTGTGGAAGAGTCTTATGCACAGGCCCAATCTTCAGGCATAGAAAAAGAGCTCAGAGTTAACGTTGGGAAGCTCAGCGTGGAAGGAGGAAGAAGCTAATGGACATCGAGCGCCTAGGATGTGATGGGTACATACAAGGCACTCACATGTATTAGTTCAGTGAATTATTGCCCCCTCCATACAGTTAAGGAAACTGAGGCTCAGAATCATTAAGTAACGTCACCAAGAGCAAATAGGTAATAAATAGCACACCTAGGACTTCAACGCAGTCTGTGAGATGACCCTAAAATGTCTTTCCACTGTGTTCAGCCTCCTTGGAAGGAGGCAGGAGGAGGGCCCTGCCTCAGTATCAGTATGCAGTGGGAGCTGCAGAATCCTGAACAGAAGCAGGCGAGGGTTATACTGCCTTCCTTGATGCTGCAGAACATAGATCCTGGGAACCAGTGACTTTCTTCTGACATGGTCTGATACCTATGCCCTCTCAGGCTTTGGTCCAGACACCTCTCCCTTTAGCCTGAGCGCGTTGTATTTCCTACTGTGTGTGTAGGAGCCATGTGCCTGCAGATCTGGCCAGTGGCCTGAAGAGGCATGTTGAAATTGCTGCTGCTGCTGCTGCATTTTCTCTGCTCCTGAGCCTGGTGGAGAGCATCTCTAGCCTTGAGTGTGGGGACTTTCCTACTGGTTTTGCAACCCTAGTTCTTCCTTGCTCCCCACTAGGGCTGCTGTTGATGGGAGTACCCTCTTATGATGTCCCTGTAGTTGGATTGAGTAGCACACAGACCTACACTGGATGTTGCTGTTCAGCTGGGGAAGGATGTGATGGCTGTGAAGGCAGTGGCCAAGTTTCAATGACACCTAGTGTGACGTTTGTTTTCCTTCCCTCTTGGTGGGGACAGGGAGACAAGTACCATGGTTCTGTTGCCGCTGTGCCCCTCTGTGGCTTAAGATTAAACAAACAAAGCATTCTCCATCAGAAAAGGGCAGGGAGCTGGACGAGGTGGTGCGTGTCTGCAGTCTCAGCTATATGGGAGGCTGAGGCAGGTCTTACAAGTTCAAGACCAGACTGGGCAACTTAGTGAGACTGTGTCTCAGGATTAAATGGGTTTCAAGATATAGCTCAGTGACCAAGTACTTGCATACCACGCCCTAGAAGTTGGAGCTTAAAAAGAAAGAAAAGAACAAAATATAAACCAAAGAAAGCCTTAGATCATGTGGGTTGGGGTGAAGGTGATAACAAGGTTGTGTTTTATCCTGGGGGAGCTGGAGAAAAGCTACCCAACCCAGCTCTGGAGCTCTGGGGAAGGTTCTCAGGTTTTGCTTCTGAGAAATAGCCCTGTTGAGACAAATCAAAAGATCAAGCTATTGTTGTTGTACTTGCCTTATGTTAGATACTAGGAACTACAGATGAGTAAAATATGGAACTTATGTTCAAGGAGTGAGAATTCTAAGGGGGAAGATGACATATAAGATCATGGATAACTCAGGGTACAACTATGAGGATTTACATTGTAGGATCCAGGGTCCAGGTACCAAGTTGCCATCTTGGACAGGCATGGCAAGGTAGAAATGGTTTTTGAAGGAGCTGTTGCTGGAGTTGAGTTTAAAACAAGAGTGAAAGTTGGCCAGACAAAGGAGAAGGATGTTCCAGAGGAAAGTTCAGGGTGGACAGGTTGGGACCAAAGTTAAGACTGGAGAGGAACCTGGGCCGAGGCACAGACCCTGTGTGTTGCAATAGAAACCCTGAGCTTTATTTTGGAATAACAGGGAACTCTTAATTAGAGAGAGGTTTTAAGTAAAGAGAGTACTTGGCAGTTTACATTTTTGATGACACAAGTCAGCACTAAGATGGAGGATGACACTGTACAGAGAGACCAAATAAGATGTTGCTAGACCGGTCCAGCTGCCCAGCCACCTAATCCATCCATGGATCATTCCATGAGCCCACCGATCCATCCCATAAATATTTCCCAAGTACTAATATGTGTCAAATACTGGGACAGGCCTGGTCTTCACAGGTGGATAAGAAAGAGTCTCTGCCTTTCAATGCGGACATGGAAGAGGTGAGGAGGCCTGGGCCTCTCTTGTGGACCATGCAGAGAAAGACAGGTGAAGTAAGATAGCCATTTGGAGGTCAGCTTGGCAGGATCTTGTTATTGCATAGATGTAGGGGTGCAGAGCATGAAGGAGGAATCAAGGCTATCTCTTTTTTTCTCTTCTGGGTAGTATTTTAGCATCTTACCTTAGCATCTTCAGCATCCCAGTTAAACATGGCTGTGGTTTGGATCTGGGGTGTCCCCCAGAAGTCTCATGTACCTATGGATACCGTGCACTGTTAGGAGGTAAGACCTGGTTGGATGGAATGGATGTTTGGGGTTTGACCCCGGGTGTGTATGTGTGTGCTGCTTCTGCCCTTCCTCTGAGACTTGTCTCCATTCTGCCCTGCTGTGAGGAGCTGTCTCCAGCTCCGACGCTGGCCCTAGACGTGGCACCACCCCTGCCATGTGATTCCACCATTTTCCAGCCATCTACCTGTGAATGGACTGTGACCTTCTAAAACTGTGGGCTAAAATAAATCTTTGTTCCCTAAAATTGTGGATGTCAGGTATTAAATACCAGAGATGAAAAGGAAGACAAACATCTAAGCTAAGGAAAAGCACTGTGCTTGCCACAAGACTCGGCTCCAAGACAAGTCCACCAGCACCCTTTCCCCCTCGTTCCAGCTACCATTCATCCTTTCCTGCAGAACCCCTGGAGCTCCACTCAGTGACTGGGTAGCCAGTCAACGGAAGCATCTATGTAGCAAGGGGCAAATGGTGAGTGTAGCTGTGGTGTGTGCAGATAACTACTGACATCTGAGTAAGGCAGCAGTGAGCAGCTGATGGACAGGTCTGAAACCTGAGACAGGGATCAGGGCAGGAGGAAGAGCTTTGGAATCATTAGTAAAAGAAGTCATGAGAGCAGATGAAATGAGGGGAAGAGCGGTATAGGGAAAAGAGCCCTGGACTAAGTGTCACGATACCTTGGCTTTAGTCTTAGATTTGCCGTTCATTCAGCATGACCTAAGACAGACTCCCTCCCCCCCGGGCCTTCAAAGCCCTCCTCTGTAAAATGAGATGATCAGACCAAATCAGTGGCCTGCAGATTTATTTTTAGTGGTTAAATCCTTTGTCCAAATAAAATCACACTCAGAATCTCAGCAGGTAGAGATCCAACTGCTCTGGGGAAAGCGGAAAGTCAAGGCCCTCGATGGGGCTCCATTCTCTCCTTCCTTTTTTGGCCCCCAGCTGCAGCACCTGAGGGTGCTCTGGGGAACATAGGTTTGAAAACTAGAAATGTTCAGCCTTTCTGAGGTCTGCCCTCTATCTCCTACCCAGGAGCCTGATTCACAGCCTGGCTTTGGGCGTAGGAGGTGGAGACTTTGTTGGGCCCTCTGGGGTACAGTAAGGATAGACAGAACCAGGGAGGGTCAGCAGTCTCATTAAAATCCAAGGTCTTCATTTGTTCGTTTTTGAAAGGGAAAGACAAAACAGCGTGGCAGTACCAGCCAGGGCACACTGCAGTCTGTGACAACGCCTCTGCTCCTTCAGCTCCCGTTTCTCCGGCTTATCATCCTCAGGCTGTATCACTGGAACTTGATTATTTCTGTTTTCCCTTAAGAGAATTAAAAAAAAAAAAATCAGAAGCCAGTTTACTTCTTTGTCCCTTCTCTTGGAGGCCTGTGAAACTGATGATCCACATTTCTAGAAGAGAGGACCCTAAGGTGCCCAGCCCCCCTGTCCTGCAGAAGACGGGAGACTTGGGGTCTAGGTGTGTTGTAAGTTGTGCTTACACCAATGCACAGAAGCTGGGCTGCTTCATAGTTGTGAGGAATTTGCAGCAGTGGGGTCCCCCCTGCAGGGGGTGGGGGTACGAGTGGGCCAAGAGCCTGCAGCACTCCTGGAGCTGAAGTGCCCATGGGTGCTGGTTACCCTGGGGCTGTCTACCGCCTCCATTTCAACCCTCCCTACCGCCAGTCTGCCCTTTCACCCAGGACCGGCCCTCCTCTGGCCCTGTCACTGCCAGGTCTGACCTGGCAGGCCCTCTGTGGCTTGCCAAGAATTGACTTGAAGTTGTACGTTTCACCAAGCCTCTGGGGGAGAGGAGCATTCTCACTGAGGATCTTGAGATAAGGTTTTCTGCCTGTCTGGAGACATTGCTTTTGTAGCACTGAGGGCGCTTGAGGCCGTGCTTGTCAGAACTTTCATTTATGCAGGAGAGAGAAAGAGGTCAGCCTGTGGGGTCTGACCTGCCTGCTGCCTCCCAGCCTGGAAAGCCGCCACGAGCTGGGGGCAGGGACGGCAGGGCTGTCTGTCTGGTTAGCGTAGCCCAGACCTTATGTTGGACTGAAGCACGTGGTAGGGGGCCAACACCCCTTGTAATCACAGTGTTGTTAGCAGGACAACCTGGCTGGATATTGATCAGTTCTGCAGGGACCTGTCAGGTTGGCAGATGGGGCTGCCACACAAATCACTGTCTATGTGCCTGGCTGAGTGCAGCTACTAGAAGGAGGCTTTTATGATGAAAAGGCTAGAGTTGTTCTGGTGCCCTTATACCACCAACAATCCTACTCTGTGGACTAGAACCCAGGACTCTTTCTTGCCTCTCCTGGGGCTTAGAGTTTCTCTGTCCCTGGAAAGTCTGCCTTTGCAGGAGCAAGCTCCCAGAGGGATCTTGGCTATGTGTCCCACAAGAAGGGTGGGACCCTGGGAATGCCTCTGTGACTTGTCCTATATAAATGACAGTAGAACTAACAAGCTCTAATTAGCTGTTAAAAAGAAAATCGTCCCTATAGCTGTTGCAGGCTAATTAACCCTGGGTGTACAGGGCGAGGGGAAAGTCTGCAGGTGCCATGTGTGTGCTGAAGTGTGGCTGCCCTGGTGGCAGCCACAGGGATGGATGTGCCCACAGAACAGTCATCATACCACCACACAGAGTCCCAACTGGTGGACAAGATCCCAGAGATCAGGACTGAAAAGAACTTCAGACTTGTCAGATCCAGTGTACTCATTTTATAGATGAAGAAACTGAGGCCATCAGAAAAGGTGAGACCTCTCCTAAGGCCACCAAGCTGGTGGGATGGTGGAGCCAACATTGAACTTGGAGTTTGAAAAGGCTAGTTTTTCCTCCTGGTCTGACACCTTGTGGGCAGATCCACCGCGTCATGAGGCATTCACTGTCCAGTGAAGAAGGCCACCTCTACACATAACAGTAGCCTATATGGAAACTAGACGAGAGTAATAGCCTGGACCAAGAAGAGGCCACTCTGCTGTGCCTGGTTCTGAGCTTTTTGGGCAAGTAGGGACTGAGCTAAGTTTTGAATAAGATGGTTCTAGAAAGAGATGTCAGGGAAGGGTGTGTGGTGGAAGAACTTAGAAAGCTGAAATTCGGTGGGGCCCAGTGAGAAAGCTGAGGGTGGAGAGGGGGCCGTTGGAGCTCTGTGTCCACTGTGGGGTTGAGGTGCTGTCCTTGGAACAGTGTGTGGGGGAAGGTTCATATAGCCTGGCTTCCTCATATTGCTCCTTTGGAGGAGAACAGATGCAGGCAACATGGCTTGGGGTGGGAAAATGTGGAGACTCTCAGCTGGTGCTCCAGGCCTTGTGAGAGACAGGGTCTGGCCAAGGTTGGGGGAGCAGCAGTGGGAGCTGAGAATGATTCCCAGGACATGGTACCAATGCCTAGAGAGCTCACCAGAAGATCAGGGTTCTGCTCTTTGCACCTTGTCTTAGTCATTTCTTGTCACTGGGACACAATATCCAACACCCACAGTGTAAGGGAGGAAATGTTTATTTTAGCTCATAGTTTCAAAATGTCTCATTCCATTCATAGGTAGTTGGCAGTAGCACAGGGGCATGCAGAAGGCCTCACCAGAGAAAAGCTGTTTGTCCCTTGGTGACCAGGAAACAGACAGAAGGGTGGGGCTAGCAAGGGAAATATACTCTTCCGGTCATGCCCCAGGACACCCACAATCTAGTCGCCATCCACACTCATGAGGCTTTGGGTGACATTCCTGATCCAAACCGTAATACATGTTCTTACCCCCCCCCCCCCCCC